>JALPQI010004193.1:0-54761 GCA_025490895.1 Thaumatotibia leucotreta
AGTAATATTATTCAAATAAAAACAATTTCAATTTGTTTCTAAATTGAAACCGAGAGCGGGCGTTATTAGGTTGGGCGGAGGTTAGCGCCGCAGAGCGTGTAAAGTGGCGATAGAGCCTCCCGCCCGCCCTCATCGCCTATAACACCAGTCGGGCTTTCCTCAAAAGCCTCCGAGAATGCCTCAAATTTAGCGACTTTTCGCTCTCAATACTTTTACGCGACATTTAGACGCTATGTGTGGCGGCGACACGAGCTTTTTTGGGGTTCCATTGAATGCTTTTACATGTCTCCTCTTGCGACGCATTACATGCCTCAAATCTGAATATTTTGTGAGTTGACTAAGCTTGTCTGTGTTATTTCAATTTACAGACAAGCCCGCTTTTCAGCTATGCGACAGAAGAGTTTTGGAGTATTAAGCACTAGGTACTTATTATAATTTCCTTTATTCAATTATTTTCTTAGGTTAGGTTATTAACATGATTATAAAAGTAATATACAATATTGTAGGTAGGTACTTATCATTAGGCTTCTTTATTCTAACAGATTATTTAAACGTTCCCTTTTTATTTTAAACATTGCTCTCACATTTAATAGATATGTAATGGTAATAATTTATACTACATTATTTATTTGTTATAGCTTTTCTACTGCCTTTAGAAACTTTACCTGTACTTACGGTAACTAATGATATAATTGATGTATGTACAAAAATGCACCTACGTACCTACATATATGATATATTATGCCAAATCACAGAATATAAAACAATACAGAATAAAAAACAACTGTTCGAAAAATATATTCTAAAATATTCTAATATATGTCCTGGGTTCAATGATGTAAGTAGGTACCTTTTCTTTAAAAGCTGTTTACCTAACCAATAAGTAGCTATTAAAATTAAAAACATCACATCTATACCAATTGAGAATCTATTACTGCCAGACTTTATACATTAAGTCTAGTGCAAACTACCTGCTGAACCCCTAATGTCATATTCGCTTTCTCTCCCTGCCTATTTTTCGAGGGGGAAATATTATAGTTTTTGATGGACGCTCACATTGGCACACGATGGCCCGATGGTTCACAATGGCCCGATGGCTCATGAGTGTGATTGAGGTATTTCTTATTTAGAAAAATATGTTCCACGTTTTTCTGCTTCGGTTTTCGAGCCATTGCCCGCGTTTTGTAAGAGAGGGTCGCATTGCCTAATCTAGACCCCTGCGGTAAGATGAAGTACCTACTAACGTGTTTTCGAAAATCTTTTAAGTGATTTAAGACATAGGTACCTAGTGTTGAACGAAGTATTTGTATGTTAATGAAATTGTAAGTATGTTATAAAACAATTTTAGATACCTACTCGCTCTGACTAACTAGGTATTTCTACTACGTTTTAGGTACTACAACAACATATATTATTTTCCTAATTGATATGTGTGCATTAAAAAGTCACTGTTAACGGTTAATACTTATTCGCAATAAAAAAAGCAAGCATTTTGTTATACACCAGCTTAGATTTCGACGTGCACCCAGTTAGACCTAACTTAAGGTGCATTTAGACCAAACGAGCATTCGCTCATTCTATCCCCCACTCTACGAAATTCGTTCGTTACACAAAACGTGGTTCGTCGAAATTCGTTGATTTCGTAGAGTGGGGGATAGAATGAGCGAATGCTCGTTTGGTTTAAACGCACCTTAAGTATGAACGCAGGTACCTGTGTCTACGTGCTTATTTTGTATAATGATCTCACTTACCTATGTATATTTTGTAGAACAATATTAGCATTAATTACGAGTAGTGTAATTTTTTTTGTGTGTACAGTGTGCAGGGTATGACGTGTTACCGAGTGCAATGAACTCCCCGCACATAAGCAAACAGTCCATATTTTCGGTCGTATTTTATCACGCCAGCCGGTATTGCATAACGCCATATCTAACTCGAGTTATTTATATCAAGACAGTCTATTTTTATATGATGCAGCTACTAGTGACATCTTTTGACAGCACGCGAAACTTCTTGGGTCGAGCTGCGAGCAGATGGGGTCGCGTAGCATCTTATCATCTTAATAATTGCATTCGAAAAACAACTCTATAGAAAAAGAATAAGAGAATGAAAGATTAATTAATTTAATCAATTATGATATATGACAACGAAATTGCAAATTTTCATTGCAATTTGGCTTATTTGGCAAATTTCCTGCACGATGTGACGCCATCTCTGTTAGGGTGAACATACTACAATCATGTACCCCCATGCGTTTTGCAAGTGCAACGCGCCCTCAACTAGTGCAACGTCAGAATTTTGCAACTATTGGAGCTTTGTTCTGCAAAAAGAACTTTGTTAAGCAAGAGGTAAGTATAGCAACTCATTGGCTAGAAATATTTACTTAAGAACTAATTAATTTACGAATGAGCTATAATGGATGTACTTAATGTTAAAGTTAATTATACATTTATACATCCACCTTGTATCTACTATATTTTGATTAATTTTGTGATGTATTAATTGTAAATATGAACGAGAATTTGCTTCGAGGAGAAGATATCTAAATAATTAATATAATCAAATTATGTCAATAACATGTAGATAGATAAATGTAACTGTAAAATAGACAGGTGATATTGGTTTTATTATTTTAAGCTTAAGCTACAAAAGGAACCTTGGAACCCAACCACAATCTGCTTGGATTATTATAATTTAAAATGTTTTTTCTCTCATACATATTTGTTGCAGATTGTAATAACCTAATAACATATTATACGAATATTAGGTAAGCACCTAAACAAAATGTGTACGTTCTTTAAAAAAAATAGGCATCTTGTATGCTAGATTACCTATTTGTTTGGTACTTAGGTACCTTTGGCGTGTTACGTTAACTTTTTTCAGGGCTTCCAAAAATTAGGTAGGGTCGAGGAATTTAATTTCCTACCCTTTTCGTACCTTGTCTTAGTAGCTATAATATGACAGTCCTAGCAGCTTCCATATTGATTGTCACTGTGACAAGGTACGAAATGGGTAGGAAATTAAATTCCTCGACTGTAACTATACAAAAATACCTATGGTAATTTCCATCACTCAATTATCGCGTTTCCCGTATTCATGACTTACGCGGATTAGGTAATAATAGGTACCTACGTGTGGCACCTACCGCAGATATTTTTAGACCTACCAATTTTTTCACACGCAACGATTTAGAATTTATATCACGTAAATTTCCCGCTTGAAAGGGAAACGCTATTGTCATTCCAAACGTATGGGCCGTTTCCTCGCGAACACGTGTTAGCCTTAACTTAACTATACGTATTTATATATTGTGGTATTTATTTCAGTCACGCAATTCGGTTCTTCGAGTTTTGAATTTTCATAAAGTCAGTCACGCTTGGGGCGTTGTCTCAATTACATACGAAATACGAGACAATGGCATGAAATGCCAGATTTAATCAGTTAGATTTAAAATATAAGCACTTATTTATGTATCAGATATACAAAAAATTACAAATTTTTCGTCAATAAATTAGATCTAACTTCAGTAATAAAGATGATACACGTGTAAAGATTTTCAAGATCAAACTCTAAGAATAGTCTATTGTAATTAGCACTTTATACGTAGGTACCAACCGAGTATCAATAACGAATCCCAATACACACCTATTTTTACTGGTACATCTATTAGAAATACAATTGTAACAGTAAATTGTACCCGAAGACGCAAAAGTTTATCCACCTAAATTATCTAGATATAAAAAGGCTGAACGCCTAAAATCTACTAGATTACCATAGTACTCAATTCGGTATATAAATGTCTCATAGCAATAGATTCCCAAATTTAAAAACTGGATGTAGTTCAACATAGTTGGGAATATGGTCGAACTTACGATACAATGTAAGGTAGGTACTAATTAAATACGTAACATTACATCTGCCATTAAAATTGCACGACGCTCCGAGAATCCAGCCTCATCATCTACTGATAAGGAATTACTCTCCTCGGAATACACAAAACTTGTACTAACGAGTGTAGATATATCTAACATTCCTCTTTACTCCAATAAATACTATGTATAATGACATTCAACGTTCTTTTATATACTTGGATAACACGAATATACTGGGTCGTATTATTAAGATGTCAAATACGGATAAAAAGAATTGCTATTTTAAATAATTAAAAACAAAATTAAGGATCAAAAGATAAGCCATCAGATATTTTGCTGACATTGTAAATATCTCCAAAACTCGAATCCACCGAGCGACAAATGCCTAATTAGAATAAAGCTTGTAATTCACTATTCGTTTAGCACAATGATACAAGTATCAAAATAAGTTGAATGATGGATTTTATTTGTATAGTGATGAATGTACTCACTCCTGAATAAAGTTCTGACGCTACCGACAAAATTAGTCAATAAAGGTTTAATTGCTGTTGGTATTTCGAAGTCGTTTTTAGTCTTTAATTACTGTTTTTTTCTATTTTAGTTGACCTACTCGTTGACATTTGTAGTGTAGGTAGATTTATGATTGTTGAGAATGTTGAGATATCAGCTGATTTTTATCACAACGAACAGTGTTATTCAAGAGTTCAAACTAATAAATAAACAACTAGGTACTGATGTCAAATTTTGTGGCCATTTCAATGACTAAATTGGTACTACTTTATTCGAAACTAGGTAGAAACCAAGGAGAAAATAAATACCAAATGTATTATATTCCTCCTTCATTTGTAATAAATACACACACCTAATATTTATTCCATAGCAATATCTCATGTCGATCGCTTTCGCGATAGCAATGGGGAAAGTACTTACGTATTGCGTCAGTATTTGTCACCCCTGCGACAACTACTAGGGTGGCATTGTATCTGGCTCCTGTTTCTAAAGATGGGGCTACAGTAGCTTTACCAGCTAGTTCCACTTTTGGACACTAGATGGTGTTTTTATTTATAATTCCAAGCGAATCTCATAGTAATTAACGACACAATTAATTTATATATCTAATAAATTATTATATCACGAGCATAGAGGTTAATTTCCAAGCTAATTTCGTTAGTTCAGATAATCGAGAATCGTCATAAATTGGGGATGTATAAAGGTTTTAATACCTAACCAAAGAAAATTATATAAAATAGGAATATATGTATACTGTACATTGTACAAGATATCATAATACTTACCTAATAGTTACCTACTCGTAATTACGCGAAACACAGGTACTATCAGCATTGTTAATCTTAGTACCAATTAATTAACTTTTATAATTTAAGTAGACGCAATCCAACAAAATTCGCCTCAATGTGCCAGATAAGCCGGTGCGGGGCAAAATATGAGCCAATAAGATATATAATAAGTTCTTCGAAGTTAAAGTAGCTTCTAAGATACTTTGCTTTTATGAACCTAGCCTAGACTTTCACAACTATGAATATTTTAGGGGTAATGCGGCATTTTCTTTGGCGATCCAACCTGACCTTTCGTCCTGGTGGTTTCAAACAACTTTGAAAGTGAACTGGTTATTTATTTATACACATTGGGTCTTCGAGGATTACAGAAATTTCAAATTAGATTGTACTCAGAGGGCCTGTTTAGGCTGGGCAATTTATATAAAATGCCGATGGGTAAATAAAATAGGTATTTATAGTTTTCAGATAGCATAACATATTTCTTCTGCAAGTCTGTATAGTGCAATAATAATAGTTACATAGGGAATCAAGTTTGGTACATGGATGAGAGTATTTATGTAGGTTGGTATAGTACCTCATAAATTAAAATGGGTTTTTATTGGCTTCTCCGAAATACCCATAGTTATTCAATTTAGTAGACAGACATAGTATGTTACTACCCCAGAACGCCACCTACGTCTAGACACCTTATGCAAAGTCAGGGATTAACCTCTCGAATTTATTGAAGACTTGATAAAGTTTTGTTTGAGATTTTTCATCACATTTGCTATGAAAGATTTTATCAATTGTGAAAACAAATTCTTGAAAACTGTTGTCTATCCCTGAATTTAAAAAAAGTAATTGGTGATTTTAGTTAAGTACTTATGGATAGGTACTATGGATCCCCTAGAGTGGCAGGGGTCCAAAGTTAATGGTAGCTGCTCGCCATCATGCAAGCCGTATGCTTATTTGCCACCCTCGTGGTATAACACTGCAATACAAGTATGTGATTTCGACTAGATAGTATTAGAGGTAAGGTATTGATTCTTACTATACTTCAAGGAGCCCTGTTATTTCTGCAATAAAAAATTGATTCATAAATATGTCGCTTGGTGCGCCAATAAGGTATAAAGGAGCAGGACAATGAAATATAGCGGAGTTTACATCTATGTATTTAAATTGTACAACCAAATCATAAGTACCTAAGTATTTGAAATAAGTTTGTCTATGTGTAGGTAGGTACCTATTTGTGTTGAATGTTACGAAAAAGTTAAAAGGTCATATTTCAACAAGTTGGTAGTACGTATACGCGATTAAGTCCAACGGTACTTACTATACCTTTAGATATGTATTTTCTTAACACCTCTTAATTTTTGTGGTATACAAATTGTTTGAGAAACTTGATTTGTTCCACAAAAATTAAGAGGTGTTACGGAAATACATACAGGTGTAGTCTAGACCCAGAACCTAGGTTGCTTATTCTGTCTGCAAGTGCCACAGCGAGGAAACGAAAGCAATAATGAAGTAAGATTGAATCGAGTTGAACGGTTGACCACCCCGTACCGCAAAGGGTGATGACGTCAACATAACGGGTTAGTCCGTGAAGGTTGCACCTTTGAGAGTTCCCAAATAAAACGCAGGTAAGGTACCATCGTAACCAGGGTTGAACAAAACACACCGTTAATTGCGCATATTATACAAATACCCGTTGCCTAGGGCAGTACAGTCAGAGTCAGCGTTCTTTTTTTGCGCAAATATGGGAGATTTTTTTTCTGTTTGGTTCTAGGCTCAAAATTGTGCTTTGAATATAAATGCTTTTTTGCAGTGTTTAGATGTTATTCAGATACTCTGTATTTTTTTGTAAGCAAATCAACATGAATAAATATTTCGGCAAAACATAAAAATCGGGACGTTTACAACCAGGCAGACGTTCACAACTAGTTATGATTGACTTAAAATAATAATAAAAAAAAATTAATAAGAACAAGAAAAATTAAGTAGGTGGGTAAGGTATCTACCTAATACTAAATTAGGTCATGGTCATAGCAACTTATGGAAGCCATGCGAATAAAAAGTGTCCCTCACTTTCAAAGAAAATTAAAACATTTTAAACGTCCTTAACTTTATATAATTATATTTCAAGCTACATTTTCTTTACAAAGATTCACATCCAATTAACTAGAAAAAAAAACAAAATTACGGACGTGGAAAGAAATTAGCTTTTTTGTACTAATAATCAAGCCAATTAGTGAGCCAGGAATAACAGAACTGTTTCTTAAAAACATAATTATTGTAATTTGGCATGTACGTATATTTATTTACACAGGTCTACCTACTAAAAAAATACGGTTAAATAGCCACGGTAAATCTAAACCCAAACACACGGCGTATTTCATAAGGTATGGTTTTGATACAAAAGACGAAGAGTTTTACTGATTACGTCATATTCTGTGGCTAATTAAATAATAAAAGACAAGTGAAATTAAATTATGACAATACAACTAACGAAGGTAGGTTTGACACGCTTAAGTTTCAAGTAGCAAGCGACAGATTTTGTTTAAAAAAATACGTGTCCAATATTTTTCTCGCCAATAAAATGATAATAAACAACAAATTTTATTAGTGAAGAATAATAAACTTTACGCGATTAAGTTAGTCGTTAAGATAATATATCAGTGATAACCGTGAAAGCTTTAATCAATATATTATAAAGAAGTTAAAGCAAAAGTACCTACCTCTACCTTCCTACACCTACCTACGGGTACTACCTACTATTTAATTGCTGCCGACTGTACCGCTTATTTGGGATATCGTCTGTAACTGTTTCCCGGTTTGTGAAAGGGTTGTAATACAGTGTGACATGACAATGGTGGCTTTGAAGACGAGCGTTAATGCCAGCTTGATGCCTAATGCCAAGCCAATTGCGACTTTAGTGCGACTGGCAATAGTCGTTTTAAAGTGATGTGAAATTCTGTAGTCTGAAAATAGATGGCAATGGCACCTAAGTTAATTGCTGGTCAAAACAAGCTTGTAGTGGGATGATGAAATATTGATACTTGGTAGACTTTTTATAATTATGCGTAGGTATTGTGGTTATTTCCTTGATGTGATTGATTTGCGATTTTTTTAATGCCCAGTAGGTTCATGTATTACACATATTGTTCAAAGTTAGTGATTGTAACAATGTATCTAATGTACGATTACCTTACTCATATACGATATGAATTAAGTATCTAAATACAATCTTGATAAACTACGGACTTTTATGAATATTGCATTAATAAAGAAAAAAAACTACGAAAACGGATAAACTCGCGTCTGTTAATTAGCTTTAACTTCATTCCGACGTTTCGAACACTTTTAAGGTCATTCTACAACGAACCAATTTGAGTATCATTTCTGCTCTTGTAACGTCAGTCACTTCACAGGTAAACGTCGGAATGAAGTTAAAGTTAATTAATATACGTGAGTTTATCCGTTTTCATAGTTTTATTTCATGAGTACCTACCTAATCCTCGCGGTAACCGAAGAAAATGTTATGCATTAATAAAGGTTGCACGGGTATAATAAGATTAATAAGCCTGCCTATTTTTGTCAACTAAAATTAATGTCTTTACCTAACAACCCATAACACGTTAATTAGATATTAGATGTGGTTTGGCTACATAGGTATATTGTTTTACTGAAAATCAAAACTAGCATTCTCAAATTTAATATCAAGTAGTGTTCAATTGTTTTAATAGGCGAGTATATAATCTAACTCAATCTAAATATAGCACACAATACGAAACTACCCAGAATAGCTCCTATGACACCAAATAAACTCGTAGAGATATTACAACATAGATCTATAGTTAACTCGCCTACATTGTGTATCAATAATGTACAACGTGCGGTTTAACTATACTCAATGGCTTACAATGCATGAAAATTGCACAACAGACTAACCATAAAACCATCAACTATTGCACAACCCTTTGACGTGAAATAAATTTACCTGTCAACCCTACGTCCCACGAATTAGATTAAACCAAATTGCACTGTATCTCCAAGAGAATAGGACTCAAAACATATGCGAGTTTAGAGACAGGGTTGTTACTTGTTAAAGGTTGTAAAAACATAACTGTGAAAGTAATTAGCGGACAAAAGAAGCAATAATCGTGCGGATTGGAGGTGCAAGAAAGTCTATCAGTTCACCTCAAGTTGCAAACACGTTGATACGTTTTAGAGTCAGTGATACTTATTACACCCCTCTACTAGTAGAAGTTCGAATTGTGTAGATTCTAAGTTACTGTTACGAGTGAAATTAATATATGAAAGTCAAGAAAACAGTGAAGAATTTCAGTGTGAAATCGTAGGAGAGGAACCTTTTAATAATAATAAATGCCTGAGTACGTTAGACACCAGATAATGTTAAAATAAAGAAAATGAGCTTCTTCATCTTTAAAGGAATACACCTCGAAATATTTTTATAAAGGTTGCTACGGAAAGCCACGATTTAAAAGAATCGTGTTTGCTCCAGATATTATTTTAGCGAGGATTCCAAGACTTGACGCTGGTGTGGTCATTTCGAAAGGATGCCACAGCGACATCCATCTGCAGCATAATCATCTCATGTGTTCAGACAGATCAGATCAAATCAGGAAGCATCCAGAAATACTTTGAAGCCGACAGGGCTCAATACCAACTCAGCCCCATTTTGAGCAGGAGGCCTGACTTTTTGGGTCACTTGTGCAGAGGAGTAAGGAAGACAGGTACCTAACGAAGTATACTCTCGACCTACTGTTGCGCTAAAGGTATGCAAACTGTGTAAAATAGTATTTTACGAGTACATTGACATTTAAGGCGGCATCGGCATGCCGAATTTGAGGCTATGAATGGAACTGTCACTTTGTCTTGGTGGACAAACTTAATTTATTACATGCGAAAAACCCAATGATGTAATCTCATGTAATATGACTTCATGGAATCGTGGACAGCATTAGTAAAATATCGAAGAGCCTAAACCACGATCCGGACATCTCTTTCAACATTCACATGAAACCGCGTGGCGTTTAGATATCGATAAAATCGTCTCTGAGGTTCCACCGCTTTAGTGTCCCATAAAACAGTTTACGGGCTCACGTACACGCATTAAACTGTATACAACAAGAATAAATCATTATTAATACGCTGTAAACAATCTTTTTGTACAGTAAATAAGTTGCGGACGTTTATGCGCTCAGATTGTCTTTTGGGAATTTTTATTGTGTCAAAATGAATCAAATGCCGAAGTTTATTTTAGCGTTCATTTGCATTTTTTCGTATTATACAATGTTGCAATAATAATTTATTGAAGACCCTGGAAAAAGCTCCTGAACCAATGTAGCTGTACAATTTTATTCGTATATTCGTCGAAATTGTATAAGTACTTTGTAGGTACTTGTTGGTGTCAGTTAAAAGTAAATTATCCAAGCACATCGAATTCACTCGTATAGTTGATCGGATATTATAGATATTTTAATTATTCACAGGGTGGGAGCCTCTTGTGTCAATAGGATACCAATAATAAAAATCCTATAATATATTGTGTCACAATGTCGAACTGTCCAAAACGCCTTCGCAGTTCATCGATCTTCATAATTTATAGTCCCGTCTTTTTAAGTTCGTAGTAGGTATATGAATATTTTTCTTCCTGCTGCGAAATAGAAACAGTTTAAAAAAACTTAAATTAGTCTCCAAAGCACCCACGCGGCCGGCAGAGCATACAGAAATTTTCTCGTTACTAGTTTGCCCATTTCGCGAGGGTCGACGCTGGAATACAATTTAAAGTTGGCGAGCGACCGGTTAAAAAGCAAAAGTTCCCTTTGAAGTTGGCTCAAGCCGCAGGCGAGCCCTCCATTTTTACTTATTTTACAGCCCGGCCCTTTACGAGCGACGGCCATGATGCGGCCCTATCTACATCTACACTTCGCAATATTTACTTTTTGATCTCTCTTTTGTTTTGTATTAGATTCTCGTCATATTGTTTCCAGAAGAAATAGTCTCTAAAAGTGTTTGTTGAATTCTATAGGTATTTTAAACGTATTCGTACTTATGATTTGCATATTCAAGTTTGAAAGCGTATTCGAAGGTTTTGATTCGAGTGCGCAACACACGTAAACTAACCAACCAATAAATTAACCCATTTTCTACAAACGAAACCCACTAATTAGCAATCCTAGCTCTAATTAACATTCAGAACAATGCCTCGAATGTTTTCTCCTATATCTTGTGGTGGAATGGGAAAAGTTTGGAAGTTCCCCGGCACGCCGCCTGTAGGTATGTTAATAAGTTCCTTAGCCTGCGGAATGTGCACTTTAAATCAACAATTAGCAGCCATTATCCAGTCTGAAACCTGGAAAATGTGATAGAGCCAACTTTCTCGGAGTCCTTTTGTCGGTGAATGGATTTGGTTCCATTGTTCGTATCCGAATTTCTCACAACAGAAAACCATGTAAATTTTTAGAAAACCATATTATTTAACATACATATTAAATATTTAATATACATATTGTATAATATATATATATATTGTATAATTTATATTACATGTAATAAAAATGAAACATAAAAAAAGTGCTTCATTGTGCACTACACGAAAACTTAAATAGAAACACAGATATAACAGTAAAGGTAAGCAGGTGACAACAGGCGGACTTATCGCTGAAGAGCGATCTCTACGGTTAGGTAAATTCGGTAGGTACCTAATGCCCCGGCCACGACATTGGTCTAGGGTGACCAGCGGCGATCGAATCCATGAGTTGGACCGGGATGCCGAGTTGCCGATATAGGTACCAGAGGGAGCACCATACGTTTTCCGCTAAGCCGGCCGCCTAACGCCGCGGCCACGACACCGGTCTAAGGCGACCGGCTTAGCGGAAAACGTGACCGATGTTGTGGACGCTGCGTAATTATACATAGAATGAGCCCCGTGGACTAACGTAAATTTCCCTTTTGCCTTGAAATTTCACTATGGATCTTGTTTCGTTACCTTTGCTTCTGAAGTCAATATCTTGCATTTCTCATCATGTTAATCTCCTCATCATATTTTTTTACAAGCTGTAACCTAAGCTGAGTTTAGGTATTTGTCATCTGAAGCCGTTACAACCTTCATGAACTTTTCTTACTTTCATTTATGCCTACCACCAGGATGGCCAAGAATTAAGGGCATTCTCGTTGCGTCTATTCTGCGTCCCAAAACCTCACTGGCAACAAAAATGCATTTCTTTTTTTGCACTAACCAGACGGCTTCAGCAGACAACTCACGTTAATTATATCCCGTTAATTTTATCAATAGACTAGCGACCCGCCCCGGCTTCGCACGGGTACTATACCTACATAAAAACCTTCCTCTTGAATTACTCTACCTATTAAAAAAAATCATCAAAATCCGTTGCGTAGTTGTAAAGATTTAAGCGTACAAAGGGACATAGGGACAGAAAAAGTGACTTTATTTTATACTATGTAGTGATAAGATATGACAAATCGGCCTAAAGCGATAAAACCGTCGTTGACAAATGGAACCGCGCAGCAGTCGCAGACACGATAAGCTTTCGGCGAACTTTCAATTACGCCGAGTAATTAAGTGTCGGTGATAGACGTCGGCGAACTTCTCTCCTATTAAATTGCTTTACTTTTCAACTGCTAACCTTTTCGACCTCATATCCCATCACATTCCACGCCAACTCAAAACAAACCTTGATTATGCAAAATAGGGTTCAGTTTTAATAATTCCGAACGCATAAAAGATAAGACATTGGGAAATTACATTTTCTTTATCGTTAATAGGATCGGTTTAATTTTTCTACGCCCTCTGCTGACGCAGACTTGTAGAAATTCATTTGGAAGGACGACTCTCGAATTTCGCTCGAAATTGGATTCGACAAAACGTGGACGTTTTTAATTTAAATTGGAATGTAGGACCAGCCACCAGTTAGTATATTATTTCATTTTATTTTCATCACGGGTGTGGGGTGTGGATGTATCTCGTTCTCTTGACGAAGACTGTCGTGATGCTCGATGACTCAGCTACTGCGGCTACCTCGGCTCAGGGACTTTATTTAGGGAAATGTTTAAATAAAAACACTTGTTCACAATTACAACATTACAGTAGGTTGAGTGTTAGTTGGTTAGTGAGCGCGTGATTAGCGCTTGATGAAGTGAGCGTGAATGCGTGAATGAATTGAGCCCTCGCGGATAGCGTATATATATATTAGCTATCCCCACTCCGCGATAATCCGCGAGCGCCCAAAGTCGCGGGTATCTCACGCCGCGTGCGTGTTATATGTGGTAGCGTATAGTGTGATAGTATTTATTTAAATGAATTACACGAAATACACAATGGACAAATATTGTACAAAAAAGTAAAGGAATGGGATTAATTTAATTGGGGAACAATCAATCTTATATCTAGTTAAAGTCTTAGGCTTAAGAATTACATACTAAGACAGATATTTATTTACATGTTATGAGCTACATAAGACAGATATTTATTTACATAGTATGAGCTATAAATGACATAAGACAGATGTTTATTTACATATTATAAGCTATATGCGACAATTCTCCCCCACGTGCGTCAGCACCGTCGTTGAACGGAGAGCATATAGGGATCAATCTGGAGACTGGGCGGCGGACTTCACCTGCGCGGGTGCGTACAATGGCTACTCTTACATGGCCATCAGGGCCGGGAAAGAGTTGTGCGATTTCGCCTCTAGGCCATGTACCTCGTGGCATTGAACCGTCCGCTATTATCACTATGTCGCCTGCGTGTAGCTTTTGACTTTTCTGGTGCGCGCTGGATCGTGGGAGTAAACTCGGCCGGTATTCTTTCTGCCAGCGTTTCCAAAAGTGGTCGGCGAGAGATTGCGCAGTCTTCCAAGAAGATAGGGATAAATTGCTGTCCGTAAACACTCCCAGCGGTGACATGGCGCTTGATCGTCCAAGAAGGAAGTGATTTGGAGTCAGGGCCTCGTCTTCGAGATCGGGATTCACTGGTGTGAGTGGTCGCGAATTAATTATGTGTTCGGCTTCTAGCAACAAAGTGTGCAGGACTTCCTCATGGGGCGCTCGTTCTTTGAGGGTTGTTTTCAGAGCTGACTTGACGCTGCCGACGAGACGTTCCCAAGCACCACCGGCGGAAGGGTTGCCTGGCGGAATCTTCTTCCACATTATGGATTTCTCGATCAAGAATGGCCTCATGGATTCGGGTAGAGTCACCTTTGCTTCGGCGATTTCTCGTTCTGCTCCGTAGAAGTTGGTGGCGTTGTCAGAGTAGAGAACGGTGGGTGTACCACGCCGTGCTATCATTCTTCTTAATGATAATATCATAGAGGATGCCGAAAGAGAGGCGGCAAGCTCTAAATGGACGGCCCTGGTGGTAAGACACGTGTACAGGACGCCCCATCTTTTCTCTCTACGGCGACCTATTGTGATGTGCATAGGTCCGAAGAGATCTACCGCTGCTGCGGTAAACGGCGGTTGATTCGCCTGGAGCCTTTCTGGTGGTAAGTCGCCTACAGGAACCTTGAGAGTAGTTCCCTTATAGGTCCGACACCATTGGCATTTATTCGTTAAGTAACGAATACTACCGCGCAGTCCGATAATATAATAATTCTGCTTTAATTCGTTGATCACAGTCGCGTGGTTGCCGTGATTGTACAGAACGTGATAATGATGAATCAGGAGCTTCGTGAAGCCTTCTTTGGCGTGCAAGACGGGTACGTGGACTTGCTTGTCAATTCTAGCATCGAGTATAAGAACTCCATTCTTGTCCAGTTTAACTGCAATTTTGTGTAATGCCGACCTTCTTGGTAGTGCGCGCCCAGCCTCCAGCAACTTGATTTCCTCAGCGTAGGATTCTTGTTGACTTCGTCGTATTAACAAGATTTCGGCCAAGTTCAAATGCCCCTTGTTCATTTCTGTTTCTATTTTCTTGTATAGCGGTTTGGCCTTAAAAGCCTCGGCGGCAATCAGAACTCTAGCCGTCGCTCGGACTAACTTTGAAAATTTAGAGAACCTATTTACGACTGGTAAATAATCGAACTTATCTTTTTTACTCGCGACGCCCGTACATATAGTTTTAAACGCGCGTTCCTCTCCGGTAACGTCCGTACCGGCGAGTGTTTTTTCGACCGGCCACTTAGCTGATTCTTGACGTATAAACTCGGGCCCGATGAACCATCGGTGATTTGTTCCGAATTGCGCGGGAACGCCTCGAGTTGCGTCATCGGCTACGTTTAACGCACTCGGTACCCATCGCCAGTCGGCGGGAGTGGTTGTGCTTTCAATTTCCGCTATTCTATGGGCTACGAACGTTTTATACCTACGCGGGTCTGACCTGATCCATGTTAACGCGGTTTTTGAATCGGCCCAAAAATACCTATTCTTTATAACGTAATCCGATTCCTTGACTATTGTTTCGGCTAACCTGGTCGCGAGTACGCAGCTCTGTAGTTCCATTCGTGGCACGCTAATTACTTTCAGCGGTGCGACTCGTGCTTTCGCTGCTACGAGCGCTGAAGTACGTAGTCCCTCTGGACTGGTACTTACTATATATATAGCTGCCGCGTATATTTTTTCGCTCGCGTCGCAAAAAACATGTATATCGGCTTCTCTATTAAACGCCTGTACGTGACGCGGTATTTCTAAATATTTTAGTTGCTGTACGTTATCGACGAATGACCGCCATGCGGGTGCGAGTGAGATAGGAATAGTCGTATCCCAATCTATACCGGTTCTCCACACCTCTTGCATGAGTGCTTTACCTAGCACTGAAATTGGGCTTACGTAGCCTATCGGATCGAATATGGACATTGCACTGCTAGTAACTTGACGTTTTGTAGGTAACTTTTCTCCCTTTAGGACGTCTTCGGGCGTATTGCGAAAGTTGACGTGGAATCCGAGCGTATCTCGTTTATGGTTCCATTTTAAGCCTAACGTTCTTTCGCTTTCGCTCCCCCCGATAATTGACGTTTCTTCCTTGGAGCTTACTACGTCAGAAATTACTGCGGGGTTGTTTGACGCGAACCCGCGAAGTTCGAACGACGCAAGCATGTTTAACTCGTATATTTCGTTTATAACGCGCCTAACTTCGTGGTCGTCCATGTCGAATGCTACTAACATGTCGTCCATGTATGTGTTTTTTATGGTTTTTTCCGCGGCTATCGGGTACTTGTCTTTGTGTGCGTTTGCGTTTTCGTTTTTGACGTATAGCGCCGTTGTAGGTGACGCAGCTGAACCGAATATTAATCGTTTCATTCTATATTCTTGAGGTGGGGCTGAACGGTCCTCCCCCCTCCAAACGAAACGTAACGCATCCCGATCCTGTTCCATTATTTCGATTTGCAAGAACATTTCTTTTACGTCGGCTATGACCGCGGTTTTGCCTTCTCGGAAGCGCACCATAACGCCAAAGAGTGATTCTAGTAGATCGGGCCCGGCCACCAGCGCGCTATTTAATGATCGCCCGTATGCCGTAGCCGCCGCGTCCCATACCAGCCTCATTTTTCCTCGCTGCGGATGAAACGTCGGAAAATGCGCTAAGTACCATGTTCGGGTTCCTTCGGGTGGGGGTGGCGAGTCCATTTTCTCCGCGTAACCTTTCTCGAGCAGATTATTCATGTGCTTCGTATACTCGGTTTTCAGAGCCGTATCGCGATCGAGTTTTCTTTCTAGACTGTAAAGTCGTCGTAACGCGTGAGCTCTGTTATCCGGGAGAGTTTCATCATCGGTACGCCATAATAGTCCCGCCCTATATCTATTTTCACCCGGTATTTTTCGACATGTTGATTTTAATAAATCTAACGCGCGCTGGTCGGGATCGGTACGCGGTAGTTTTTTTTCTATGCCTAGTGCCTCTATGTCGAAATGCTTTTTCATAAGCTCGACGGCGAGATCGTCCGCGGTCTTAGGCCGTGCGTGGCCTATGAAATTTATTGCCGCATCGCCTTTACGATGTGGCCCATGGAGTACCCATCCTAACTTTGTCAGACTCGCGACGGGTAGGTGAGGTTTACCGCTTAGAATTTGCCGTGTTACGATTAGATGCCAATTATCCTGTCCTATTAGGATGGTTGGAACCGCGGTGTCGTAGCATAGTTCGTCAATGACATTTGTTAGATGTTCGCATTGTTCGACTAATTTTCTGGACACCTCTTGCGATCCTACACCTATTCTTCTAATAGTCAGTGCTTCTATCGTTTCTAAATGACGACTGCAGTGACCTCTGATTCCGAAACGAATTGTATACGAATCTGTGTTGCTAACGGTACCGCCTATGCCTTGAATATCGAGCGTTTCCCCCCTCTGTTGGGGGGCTATCTTGACGGCCGTTTCGTGCAGGATCAGTGACATCGCTGCACCTTCGTCTAATAGCGCATGCGTATGCGCCACGCCTGACGGACCTGAGACTTCTACCGGAATAATTTTAAGATACGCCTGTGCTAGTCGTATCGTATTTACGCCTCCCGGTGAGGCCTTGTTACTTTGAGCGCTAGCCGTGGTTAAACTTAAACCGTGCAATAATTTGTGGTGGCCAGCCTCGCACTGGTTTACTCCACAAGCTACGTATTTACATTTGTACGGTCTACGATGCGCGAACCCTAGACACCTAACGCATAGCCGTGCATTTTTTACGAACTCCCATCTGTCGGCGACCGACGCGGTTATAAACTTCGCGCATGCGCTGACGTAATGGTTGTTGGCATTCTTGCATATAGGACACGAATCGCGCGGTACGCTGACGCTGGGCGAGCTTTGTTTCGGTCTAGCCCCGCTTGTATACTCGGGTTTCTTTTTTATTTCCCGCGGTTTCACTTGGGCTACCGTGGGATACCTCGAGCCTTTGCGCGGTGTCGCGTTATGTACTTCCGATTCAGAGTCGCTACTATTATCGCGATAAGACGGTGGCGCGTAATTTTGTCTAGATTCTCGTTTTGAGCTCTGTTCGAAAGCTACCGTATTCACGTGATTTCGCGACCTACTTTGTTTACCATGACTTACGCGTTTCGCGGCTTTGCTTATATCGTTCAAAAACTCGGAGATCGCGACTAAATCCGGTGTTTCGCTATTTGCTTGTTTATACTTTGCCCATTCGTAGCGCACAATTAAATTTAGTTTATTAACTATTTTATTTACAAGTTCCGGCGCGCACAAGTATTTTTCTTGTCTTAATGATTTTATCGTGGCCACGGCGTTGGCCACGTGCGCGGCGAATGTCGTTATATTACTATTATCTTCTGCCAGGCGGGGCATACGTTTGACATTATGCAGCTCGGTGAGGATTATTTCCTCAGGATCTCCGAACTGTCTTTCTAAAGCTTCTATTATTTCGTACGGGTCTTGCACCGTGTACATAATTGATTTGACGGCCGTTCGCGCTTCGCCTTTAAGGGCTCGCCTAATCCTACTGACGTTATTTACCGAGCTAAACATGGGCGCGGTGTCTTCGAATTCGGCGCGAAACGCGATCCATTCCGTAACGTTGCCGTCAAACGTGGGCAATTCGGGCGGTTTATGTATCACGGGAGTGTATTGCGTATACGGTACATTAATCGCTTGTGGTTGAGTTTGGCGGTATTTCTCGGCAACGGGTGCCGGCGGCGCGGCCTCGCGGGGCGACGGGAATTTGATATTCGCGACGGCTGGTTTTAACTGAACTTGTTGTTCCACCCAACCTCTGACTCGTTGCTCGGTTTTACTAATGTCGGATATGACACTGCCGCTCTCAGATCGGGCCTCGGCCTCGGCAATCTGGAGCCTTAACTTGGCAGTGTCACTCTGCTTTTGAGCAACGGCGAGGGCGGCTTTATGAACTTCGAGTTCTGCTAAGAGTACAGCAAGTTTATTATCGCGGTCACTTTTCGCGGGTTTATTATTTACCGGCGCGCGCTTGTTATTTTGCACTATATCGTCGTCGTTGCCTACTACGGTGCCCGACCTACTTCTAACCACTACCGTTTCGTTGATATCGCGATTCGACACTTCATCTTCCGACCGAACTTTTTTCCGACTATTGTTCTGATTGCCACTGGTGCCTCCGCTCTTTTGATGAGTTTCATAGGAGACAGTGGTGGTGTCGCCCGTTTGCGGCGTGGTCGTGGTGTCCCTCGACCCGGTGGTCGTGGGAGTGGGGACGCCTTGCCCCTGTTTCCGCGGTCGCAGAGTTCTTCCCGATTCGGACATCTTCTTTCTTCACTTTGACGCACGCGGGGGTAATTATGACTTTACCTACCTAACACCTATACGACGACGCTACCGATTGCAACGCCGACGTCCCTAAGCGTGGATCCCTCGATGCACTGAATCTCGCGCTTAGGCTAAGTGCAATGCCTTAAGCGTCCGAAAGCAGTGTGATGACGTCAACCATGTGACGCAATGCAACTAAAGTTGCCAGGACACGTACGTGGAGGAGACCTACAACACGTACGGTCCGACCAGCAAGCTGGTAAGGATGACGTCAACCGTGTGACGTAATGCAACTAAAGTTGCCAGGACACGTACGTGGAGGAGACCTACAACACGTACGGTCCGACCAGCAAGCTGGTAAGGATGACGTCAACCGTGTGACGTAATGCAACTAAAGTTGCCAGGACACGTACGTGGAGGAAACCTACAACACGTACGGTCCGACCAGCAAGCTGGTAAGGTCCCTACCCTGAGCCGAGTTGCCTTCAAGCTCAGCGCGTACTTTTTTCTGTTTTGACAACCGGGCTTGCTCTGCACCTTCAGTCTTCGCTGCTATCCGGCTTCTGAAGGACCAAGTTGTGGGGTGTGGATGTATCTCGTTCTCTTGACGAAGACTGTCGTGATGCTCGATGACTCAGCTACTGCGGCTACCTCGGCTCAGGGACTTTATTTAGGGAAATGTTTAAATAAAAACACTTGTTCACAATTACAACATTACAGTAGGTTGAGTGTTAGTTGGTTAGTGAGCGCGTGATTAGCGCTTGATGAAGTGAGCGTGAATGCGTGAATGAATTGAGCCCTCGCGGATAGCGTATATATATATTAGCTATCCCCACTCCGCGATAATCCGCGAGCGCCCAAAGTCGCGGGTATCTCACGCCGCGTGCGTGTTATATGTGGTAGCGTATAGTGTGATAGTATTTATTTAAATGAATTACACGAAATACACAATGGACAAATATTGTACAAAAAAGTAAAGGAATGGGATTAATTTAATTGGGGAACAATCAATCTTATATCTAGTTAAAGTCTTAGGCTTAAGAATTACATACTAAGACAGATATTTATTTACATGTTATGAGCTACATAAGACAGATATTTATTTACATAGTATGAGCTATAAATGACATAAGACAGATGTTTATTTACATATTATAAGCTATATGCGACAACGGGCTTACAAATCCCGGTTTTTTGATAGGCTTGCGCGGGGATACAGATCCAACACGTAGAGGCCCTTTGGAGAAATTTGCTGTGTTGTACACCTGCTGCAACCCATTCACGGGCACATCAATAGATATCCGTAAACCGGTCCCAGCAGGCGTATAGAGACTATAGAGAAGTAATGGAAAAGACTAATGGGCTATCGTGATGGAGGATGGATAGATTAGAAATGGAACTATAGAAAAGAGGTCCGGACACCTGCCATAACAATAATTTCTTTACTATCGAGGCAGGCGGTGACTCGCCGCCGACTAGATGGGCCCCCGTAAATGCCGTCACAAGAGACAGCCAGGGGCAACACCGGTGTAGGCGGCTCAGGAGTGTAGAGAGGTGTACACCGCTTTCTGCGCAGTGGCTTGACAGCCGCTGCACCAACTCGCGCCTTATGCAAATTTACACTTCCACCCCTGGAGCATATAGCTCTGACGACTCCTCTCTGGACGGCCAGTTAAGGCAAGCCAGAGCTGAGAGTCCTACGGGTCCCCTTGGGGTTCCACTCCGACCGACGAAGACATATATAGTATATTTATTATTATACAACGAACAGTACGAACACGTACCTTACATACATAGGATCCAATCATAAATAGGTACCTATCATGTGCCATTAATATATTCGAAGCCTTTAACTATTATGATTTGTAGGTACATAGTATAGTAAGCATCTAGTCCAATTTGAGATTTAACAAAGCAATATGACGTTTTTGCCGACTAATCACTATTAGTCCGTGGGCTAGTCGGCCTGAAATTAGAAAACGGTATAATTTGGGGGTACCAAGTGTCCTTTTTACAGTAGTTAGACATATTCATAAGGATATTAAAAGAGTATGATAGACATCCCAAAGTGGTAGCTAATAGGCATACGGGCTATTTCAAGATTTCCGTTGTATGACAGGTATGGTTAAAATTAGGAGGTACAAATTTTCTTTTTCACGGCTGTTAAGTAAGCTTATAAAAACGTCAAAAATGCAAGATTGCCATTTCGTCCTATTAATGCAAATACCAACTAAGTGACTTTTTCACGAAATCGTGTTTTTTACGCCTTTGGAATAAGAATTTCAAGTACTACAATCTAGTAAAACCCATGTTTTGATACGACTCTCCGTTCCAAAGATAGCTTTTAGATAAAGTTACTTAAACATCATTTTACTGAAATATTCACTGCCAAAATCTGATATATATAACTTAATACAAAACTTTATGCTTTCTCCGCCAAGTAAAAACTGTTAATGGTACATAGTGTTTATTTGCATTTATACATTCCCATTTTAAGTTTTACCAAAAAATATTATATATACTTATTTGGTTTTAGCATGAAAATGATTCTATTAAATTATTTATTTTACGACAGGTTGAACACATTACATGCATTTAGCATGTTTTTCCAGTAGATAATTGTTTCCAAACAACGCCAATATCATACTGCCAAAAAATTTAAAAGTGACTTAGTTGCTTTTGCTTGTAGTTCTATTTCAATATTGACGTAAATATCTACAGGAGAAACCAATTATGTGCGCGTACGAGCTTCACGCCGTAGTAACTTCACTCAGTTGCGACTCACGCGCCGATGTCACAGGTTGTTGTTTCTCGTAATGTTTGTTAAAAAAATCGTGTAAAAGACTATTTTAGCGCTAGTGTATAATAACCAGGGCCCGTAACTTTCATGCTGATGACATCAATTTGACGTCACGCTCCATTTAGGTGTTCCAAAATAGTTTTATTGTTAAATATTAATCATTAGTCGTCAATCATTTTAATCATGTACAAATAACTTCAAAAGTAGTCTGTTTACACGTGAAATAAATAATACCTACTTGATACGTGCTTTACGTTAAAGAGGAATTCCGTTTTCTACGTAATTATGGAAATGTGTTAACAATATCATTAAATAAAATGTATGTATGGAAACAAATCAAATAGATTTACTTATGGTTCACGTATCAAGTAGGTATTATTTATTTTACGTGTAAATATACTACTTTTGAAGCTATTTGTACATGATTAAAATGATTGATGAGTAATGATTAATAATTATCAATAAAACTATTTCGGATCACCCTAAATGGAGCGTGACGTCAAATTGATGTCATCGGCATGAAAATTACGGGCCCTAATAATAACAATGAGTGCAAGGAGTAGAAAACTCGTTAGACTCGCCACGGGGAACAAGGAAACTGCCTTTGGTCCGTTTTCGTAATTATGGTTTCGTAGTTAGCTACGTAAGAGGAATTATTTTTCGCCGTTTCGTAATTGATTACCAAAGCGGAATTTATTTTCCGTTTTCGTAATTGCTTACTAATTCCTCTTTCGTAGTTAATTACCAAAACATATTTACTTTTCTTATTTCATAATTGATTACGAAAAAAGAATTTACTGCACTAGTTAATTTTCATAAACTGCCTGATACTGTTTTGAGATCTTTGTTCGTTTAGCCATTTTCGATAATATTTTTAGTCGATAGATTTCCACTGCTACTGGACATAGGCCGCCCTCAGAGCATGCCTTAAAGATCGATCGTGAGTAGTCGGCATCCAATAGATCCCCGCCGAGGATTTTAAACAGAATAATATGGATTACTTCTATAAACTGTGGTCATAAAATAAGTGTATTCCCGTTGCCAGAGAGGTTTTTTGGCTACCTTGTATATTGTTAATCTTTTGCTGGATGCTATGTTATAATTTGTCACGTTTTTTTTTCATAAGACAACTTTTATTTTATTGGGTACGTACATATTAGGACTTTCAATACCGGGATCGCGGTATTGGTAATCTAAAAATACCGGTATTGAAAGTCCTAGTACATAATTATGTACCAACAAAAGAAAAAAGGCATCACTACGTTTTAATTATTTGGTACAAACTATATTGAATTCATTGTATTCCATTTTGTGGAAATACAAAAAGCTATGAAAGTTCCGATTTCAATTATTTCATTTAGAATTTATTTAGCGTTAATGGTTTCATTAATCGCAAAACTGAATACATTAATTACAAAACTCCAACAAATTCCATTTTGTAGACAACTCAGTTACTACCTGCAAAAACATATTTTATCCAAGGTAACTACGAAACTCAATTACTTACTAAAAAGGAATAAATTCTCTTTTAATAATGAATTACCAAACAGTGAAACATAATTCTCGATTCGCAGCCAAATGACTGCGAAAAAAGAAAAATAAATTCCTGTTTCGTAGTCAACTACAAAACAGATTACGAATGCAGAAATTAAATTCCGCTTTGGTAATCAATTACGAAAAGGTGAAAAATAATTCTTCTTACGTAGGTAACTACGAAACCATAATTACGAAAACAGACCAAAGGGAATTTGGCTTTATTTTTCCTAACAAAACTTTCAATAATGTATGACTACCGGTTATCAAGTGTACAAATACTATTTATATTATTACTGTTATGTGTAATTATAAAATGAAAAGTAACATCCTTAGTCATACATTATGGTGTTATTTAGTTTCGGAGGCCTAGCTTTCGAGTTCGAGTTGGCAGAGTTGCTGAGCGAGCGTAGTAGATGTAGTAAGTATATGATGCGATTACTCGAAGACGCCTGAACCGATTAGCATTTTTTTTAATTTATTTAAAGGTGTATAGTTTTGAGATATTGTTTTATAAATCTTAACGTAATCAGTTTAGTCGTTTATGAGATATCAACAAAAACTGGTGAAATTCGTTGTTTTTTATTTTTTTTTATTTCGTGTTTTTCCCACAAAACCTAAAACTACGTATTATTAAGGGTTAGGAGGCTTCCAAAAATGCTTTATTGTCAATAAAATACTGTGATTAGTGATGATAATTTGAAGATTTGAGACTTAAACGAAGACACTTCTAGATTTCCTACAGATAAAACCGATTAAGTCATTGTGGATTTTTAGTAAATTTTGTAATGACTTAAAAATCTGAGACTTTTTTTTATCATATTGTGATTTATAAGAAACGTACATGTCAACCAAAGCTTAATCAAAGGAATATGTTGTTCTAGATGTATTGATAAGAGAAATAAACAAAAATATATTTCTACAGGAAAAAGCAACTAAGTTTGCGACTGTTTTATTAAAATCGCATTTTTATTGTCAATCAAATACAGACTGAATAATTTTCACGATTAGATAGTAAACTAGACAACATAGGCTATACAATTCTAAATACAGATTGTACATATCTTAATTTTTTTATGTAAATATATACCTCCAAACATTAAAATCGCATTATCTCAAAATCACTTTTTTTTACTTAGTCGGTATTTGCAGTAATAGGACGATTTATAAGTGCTACCTAACAAAAATGGGGGCCAATCATGGTGGATCTCCAGTTTTACAAAATCAAGTATATCTCGAGAACTATTAAATATATCTAATTACTCTCTTGAACAAAATTAAAGGCATATCTGTAAGCTTCATATTTTGCATATACACCATATTGCTAAAACCAACCAATAATTAATTATGATCAAATTTATGAAAATTTCGTGATTTTGATATTTTTTGTGTCGTGTTTTTACTTAGTAGTCATTTTTTTAAAGATAGTGTATTTAATAAGCTTTAATTTGATGTATATAACTTGTTGGCGGTATTAAAAAAAGACCCATAAAAAATATTTAAATGAATTGTAGTCATAATTGGTACCATTCGTGCGCAAGTCCGACTCACAGTTCAGTTTTTTTTTTATATTTTTCAATCTTGGTTATTTGAAATAAGCACTATTTATTTACGAGTGGCACTTCCATCGCCTCTTAAATCACTAAGTATACGGTGGATTATGACTACAATTCATTTAAATTTTTTTTTTGGGTCTTTTTTTTTAATACCACCAACAAGTTATATACATCAAATTAAAGCTTATTAAATACACTATCTTTAAAAAAATATTTAATTTTTCTACCGTCATGACTACTATGTAAAAACACGACACAAAAAAATCAAAATCACGATGTTTTCATAAATTTGGTCATAATTAATTATTGGTTGGTTTTAGCAATATGGTGTATATGCAAAATATGAAGCTTACAGATATGCCTTTAATTTTGTTCAAGAAAGTAATTAGATATATTTAATAGTTCTCGAGATATACTTGATTTTGTAAAACTTGAGATCCACCATCTTTGATTGGCCCCCATTTTTGTTAGGTAGCACTTATAATCTTATAAATGGCAATCTTGCATTTTTGACGTTTTTATAAGCTTACTTAACAGCTGTGAAAAGGAAAATTTGTACCTCCTAATTTTAACCATACATGTCATACAACGGAAATCTTGAAATAGACCGTATGCCTATTAGCTACCACTTTGAGATGTCTATCATACTTTTTTAACATCCTTATGAATATGTCTAACTACTGTAAAAAGGATACTTGGTACCTCCAAATTATACCGTTTTCTAATTTCAGACCGACTAGCCCACGGACTATATCATAAAATATAATACAGCGCTGACGTCACCTCTGACCACGTTTGAGCTGACTCATTAAGTTTGGATGATTTGGACGATAACGGGATCTAGGGTGAGCTAGTCTAATATGGGCGAAGCTCTTAACGGGTGTTAGTTTACGACGTAATAAGTACATTCAAATAACTTTTACTTAAAAACTTTTAGGTACTTAAAATGAGAGCATCAACATTTTCCATACAAAATTATTCGGCGCGCAATGTAGTGCAACATACGCGAGTTAAACACTCGTTGACAGCTGATTTCAAAAGCAGATGACATAACTACCATATCAACAATAACAAATGTTCGTACCTACATTGCTGCTCCGATAATCTTAAAAAAAATCTTGGGGTCATAATTACGAGTAACTTTAATAAAACCTTGTAATCCATGATTACAGTACCTAATGAATCCCATGCCTGTTTTAATTGATCGCCCGTATTAGATTTACACACTGTATAGTTGGTACAGATTTATATAGAATGTGGGTTATTATAATACATTAGGTACTTCCATGACTAACTCTCATGGATTTCTTGAACTTTTATTATTAAAGTTACAGATGTATGTAGGAAGGTATCTACATATACTATAGGTATGTATAATAAGGGATCAGCAGGATGCGCACTTAGATCAATAAACATAACGATTGGACCTAAAAATATATACCCACTTATACAATTAAGATTTTTCTATGTGTATATCTAATATGTTTTGGAATAAATGCATAAATCTAAATAAACAACAATTGTCGGTGTACATAAATGCTACATGTATATACCACAATGTGTAATACTACCACAAAAGTCTCCCTGTAAATAAAAAAATATTCTTATTGAATCAACGTCAAAAAATATTGTTAAGGGCACAATAAAAAGTTGTATGGACATCGATTAATGTCACCTGTAGGAAGCGAAATATGCCCAAATTAAGCAATATTTTCTCACCAATATATTGCTTCATTACGTGTGTAAAGTACATGAAATGCACGCATGAGCCAGAACTACTGGCGACACAACCTCCCAAGAAAAGCCTATTCACTTCGTAGGAAACATCGTTAATTGAGGAATCTTACAGAATTTTTTTTCTATTTTTTATAACCAGATTTTATATCCACTTAAATTTATTTTAGTCGATGTTATTACTTAAAGGTATTTGTTCTTGAACTACTTATGTTTTTAAGTTTGAAATGTAATATGTTCGATAGAAACGCTTCTTCTAAAGAAAGCTTCTATTGTCTAAAACCAAAATTTCTGTACAGGTTAGGCTGACATATGTACTCATTTTTTTATTAGTTATGTACATTGTTTTTGAGCAACATTATTTTTTCCACTTTAAAGCTACTACATAGATAGAGACTTATTTCACTAGGTCGATGTGTCGTTTAGCGAACTGCCAATCAAATGTCTACCTACATTGAAGTACACGAGGTATAGCAACTAAGAAACAAAGCATGATATACCTGTGATTTTTGTCTATTCTGAACACTTTGCAGAAAATAAAGCAACAAAATTGAGCGTCTTTCGTCAAATGAAAATGCTGTTCTGCCTACCCCCAGTTGTGTAGGGCGAAGCAGGGCAGAGTTTAATTAAAAGAAGCGACAATTATACACACACTCGTTACGTGGAATGAGAATGACGTTTTAACAGAACAGCGATAATTCTGATAAATGGAAATTCAATGATTTAGACTGATAATCGATCCAATTTTTTTAAAGTGATTTTGACAGGATGCCAATGAACCATTTACTCCATTTTACTCATAAAAAATTTGATTGTAAAAAGACGAAATTCAAGGGTGTATGTGAAATTACCAATAGAACAGGGCCATCGTGCGACCGCACAAAATAGGCACGTTTTATGTAGAGTTCCGAAAAAATGGCCAGAATACAATACAATACGAATACTATTTATAAATGTATTACAGTTTATAATCTTCTTAAAAAAAAGTGGTTATACGTGTACAGTTTTGGATTACATTGTAAGACCAATATGGATATGTGGATAGTGGAGGTCTATGATTTTTAGTTTTGTTTAGGTTTTCACATGCCTAAAGATAAATGTAACTATTGTAAGAAGTACTTAGGTAGGTATATAGTAGAAGTACTTAAGTATATCAGTACATGACATTTCGTATTATGAGTATAAAGTAGGTACTTAAATTATAGGTCGCATCGCATACTACTACTATATATAGTATTATGCGATGCGACCTATAATTTAAGTACCTACTTTATACTCATAATACGAAATGTCATGTACTGATATACTTAAGTACTTCTACTATATACCTACCTAAGTACTTCTTACAATAGTTACATTTATCTTTAGGCATGTGAAAACCTAAACAAAACTAAAAATCATAGACCTCCACTATCCACATATCCATATTGGTCTTACAATGTAATCCAAAACTGTACACGTATAACCACTTTTTTTTAAGAGTCCGTGAACAAGTTTTCTTAAGTCGCATTTCATGTCTTTCCATGTCCGTGTCATGCTATGAACAAAGTTAATAGATTTACCTAATGTACGCCAATAAATGTCTGTATCTACGGGGCAAGTTTCCCCTAATTTGCGCTCAAAGTTCTCAAACTGTAAAGCAGAGCGCCATGTTGCCCCGACAGCTTTAAATTATGCTCGCAGTATGCCCAGAATTTGCCCATTATTGATATAGCTACGATATGCATATAGTTAGAACATAAATTGTTTTATAGCGCTATTGAAATCGATGTGAAACTAGTTGGCAATTGAAAAGGAAAATACTTCGTATACAGCTACATGTAATAAATGCAAAACATACCGTGTAGTTAAGTACTATAAGTATGTAATAGGTAGGTAATTATGCAATATGTTGTCTCACTAATAATGTCATACCAAAGTAACAGTATTTACAATAGAAAGATATTAGGTAGTTGTACATAAATAGGTAATAAAGGCTTTATAGGTAGGTAAGTAGATACTTACCTATTATTACTGAGCAAAAATTCGAAAATCTCGAATGTTAATAAGGCGTTTCTAACCTTATTGATATTTGCTAATTTACCTAATGCAGATGGATATTATACGCACGTGACTCACATAAAAATATTTGCACTATTTTCACACAAGGCTGCTCGCACCTCAAATCACTACTTTATCCGCCGTCAAACTGGGCTAAAATAAGGCCCCATATTTCAACAAAAACGGTAGCCTTCACACATTTTTGGGCCAGACGTTTAGTGCCTAAAGACAAACATTTTTGAGAACCCGCGACAATAATATTGCAATAAAAAATATTTTATTGTCTTGAGCATTCTATGGCGATGTTAAATTTATGAGGCAATAAGGAAGTGTCGATTGGAAATATTTTGACGAAAGGGTTGAATGGCATATTGTGCTTATTTTTGTAGCTTTTTAATGTCTCGCCTGTGAGTTAATGTTTGCGTCATTGTTGTATAGAGCCATTGTTTCTCCTAGCGTTTTATTGTTGTTTTTATAGATTTTGGAGTGTTTTTGTGTAAATGTGTAAGCCCGAAGCTTGAAATGAGAGTTTTGTTGTCGTTTCTAACGAGACTTTCCTTTGTATGATACGCGTGTATCATAATTACACGCACTTACCTGTGTCAATTAAATTTTTGTTTTGATTTTACTTGTCTTCAAAGAAAAACGACATTGGTTGACAGTTAGACACACAATGTTTTCTGAAATAAATGTTTCTAAATAAGTGGATACAATTAGGACCTACCTACACAAGTGGTTCTACGTTCTACTTACATCGTACAAGTATATGCATGCAGGTAGTTATTAGGTTATGGAAGGAACCAAAGTGTCATTGTTACAATCTCTGTCTCAACTTTATTCTTAAAATTCTATGAATCAGATTGACGACGTAGAAGTTTCTTGAACATTTAATCAAGCCTCCTCAATGGCAGCGAATGATCCATTATGCAGCGTGTGCTGTCAACAGGCTAGCAGGCGTTGCATAATTTTCTACTTCGAGAGACAGACATTGTTGCACGTTGCACAGATACATATAAACACGTCTGTACAGCTGTGGGGTCGGACCCTAGTTCCGGCTAGCATTCCTATACTGACGTGTATATATGAGTCGAGTTCACGTAGTGGCCAGTGTAGTGTACCTAAAAGCATTTAGACTGTTGGCAACCAAAACTCACGTACCTAACACGTAACTCCACTACTTCCTTGAAATAAAGCTGGTATCTCAGTACTGTCTGATTCAATACTAACATACGAGGTTGCTACGAGTAGTGACAGTTTTTACAAGTAGTTTTGGTTGTCAGCCATTTACGATATATATATATACTTACACTTACAGTTTGACACAGGAGCCGCTGGATGCGGTTGACAATTCCAAGCTTTAAGACACAGTTTGATAGGTACACAACCATATGACGATAAGTATCTAACAAGGGCAACATAGATAGCTGCGAATTTCCCTTGTCTGACTTTAATCTTGTTAGAGACTAGCTGCTAACTGAAATCGCCGAAGACAGAGGCGGTTTTGGCAGACGCAATCAACAGATCACAGCGCGCAAAGTGGAGGAAAGGTAGCAGAAAAGCGGAACCTGGTAAAGGGCAGGATAACAATAGGTAGAAGAGGACTGTAGCAACGTTATGGTCAATATTCAGTAGCAGCGCCGGCATGGAAACTTGTTTCTGCCAACTCATTTCATTAGCCACATTTATTGCAAATAAATACAAATGTGGGTAAAAGTGTGATAAATTATTGATAATACGATATAACAAAATCTACAGCTCGAACATGTTAGCTCATTTTATGATACCTATTAAAGTATCGTTGATAGTTCTTGAATTAATTTGACTTCATATTCCTACAAATGTAGCGGTAATTTGTTGGCGTAAACCGTTACGAAGCGAATTAATGTGTTTATAAATCGGACTCTGGGTACACTGGTGTTACTGCCATGAACCAGACACCCCACACCTACAGACTAATCCTGCGAGTATAGACACTTGTATTGACGCGACAGACCCACGCTCATTTGCAGCACTGCATCCGACGTATACATACTGTTTTGTCATTTTAAAATACTTTCTTTCAGGCGACTTTGGTCTTTACTCGACAGTCAATAAAGTTGACACGCTCGATGTTGAGTACTTGATTGTTGACGCATTATGCAGTGCAGTTCACAGTTTAAAAATAATGATCAGAACATTAACCGTTCCATTTATCGATAAAGAAAAGAAACCATCACAATTACATATCCTTCTCTAGATACTAATCGTTTGTTTATATAAAATTACCTATACTTAGGTGGGCATATTTATTGTTTTTTTTGTATTAAACACGGTAGAGTTTACATGTATCTATGTAGTGCCGTATTAAGCATGGAAAAGCCGCCTCTCGTGTCCAATGTGTCTCGTGTCAATCAATTACGCACAAGTAAGTCACATGTACAGTGCACAGGTATGCAGCATAAATTTGCCAACTTTACCTTTCAACGGAAAATCATTCTACAACAAACGTCATTGAATAATATCGCAAACAATGTAATCGTGTTGCAGACTAAAGTGTCACGTTGATTGTAGAGTCAAGGTACTGATACGATTTGTGTTGTGCATACGCAGTGCAGTACGATCCATCAGCCCATTACTACTGATTGTGGACGCACCGAGCATTGATTAAGGAAGGCCACAGACATTGTACTCCGTCAAGCTCAAGCGATAAATAAATCGCTTTACTGTGCGTTATTTTTATTTTAGGTCAACTTCGTTGAAAAGAATTATGGCGCTTGCCAAAAATCTCGAAATCTTAAGAAAGCTTTTTGAATATCAGCAAATTTATTAAATGAATCGAATTTCATATATACGCAATACTACAATAAAACGTAAACACCCTCAATCAAACCAAATATTTGCTATGAAATGGCTTCCGATCGTAAAACAACTTTGTATGTAATCTCTTGCTACCTAATTTTTTAATACAAACAATACCTATATTTTCACTTTACAATAGTTAAATGATATTTATAGCACATTTATTTATTTATAGATTGCAATAAATCGAGACAACGACATTCATATAATTATTATGCTGAGTGCCTAGATGTGCTAGATGGTATTTAAGCTTGGCGCCACGCCATTCTGATGCTACTTTTATTCATTTTACTCACACCGTAATCGATTGAACGTGGTATATTTTATTCAGAAGATCGCCGGGTATTCTCACGGGTAAAATACGATATTTTATCACATTGTCGATATCGTGATACAGTAGGTAGGTAGGTAGCGAAGGACAAAGCTCTGCCGTTGACCTGTAGGAACTGTCTCATGTGACTATGTGAAATTAACTATTTCCCCTACTACATTCGTGATTGTTGACGTAAGTGAATCACATGATTTTTACTAAAAATGAATTGTAGAGGTCCTACGTAAGTAAAGGTACCTAATTCAAAAATAGGTAAGTATTTGAGTTTTGGGACTTGTCAGTTAGTCAAGGCTTAATTAAATGAGATTGAAATCGTAATATTTTAGAATACTGCGTTTTCAATACGATATAGATGCTACAAAAAGTGCCTTACCGCAATTTCCTACGGTAATTTAAATCTAACCAGATGAAACACATGACAATTTTCAGAACAAAGTTGTAGCATGGATTAAGGAAATCACCTCAAAAGTAATTTTAGTCTGTTATTAAACTTAACAAAGTAAAAGGGAATTTGTAAAATTGGAATTACTACATTGCCTGTTTGTATGTCAAACTGCCCTACTGCCTTTTTATTATTTATAAAACTATTGGATGTTCACTGGAAGGTTAGCTAGTTAGTTTGATGGCTTCACGATATATCCATCTTACACGAACACTGACATAGATTCCACCCGACCAAATTAATAGACGTTTCACATATTATCTCAAGTGTTTGGCTGGTAAATGGTATCCCACACTCGATTGATGCTCTGTAATACTAATCAATTGCTAGATCATTACATTAACTCTATTAAGGTTAGCAATTTGTGTAATCATTTCTGTTTATAATACGAGCATGCCTAGCACGAGTAAGGAAGAGAAATACAACACACAACACAGATATCGTACATATATACTACGGCCACATTTACGGCCTCCGTATAGGTTGTAGAGACTTATACAAATACATATAGTGTTCCATAGGACTCGATCCTTTTTAGCCCAAATTTTGAAGCTTCTTCTTGGAGCTGGCCTGCCGAAGTTGTATATCTTGGTATCAAATTCCGGTAAGGTCAGTGCGGCTAAGTCCGACATATTTTATTTTGAAGGAAAGTCCGTCATATGCATCTTAAATTGTTCAATTAGGGTCAGAAATCAGTTGGTAGACGGACTTTCCTGATAGATGATCTTACCCGCATTGACCATATCAAATTTATTATTATGCTTATGTTTCCCTCGGCTTAAAGCCGTTGTTCACTCATTTCCGCGTATCATTGTAAGAATTCCTGTCGTGATTTACGATTCGCACTCCCATTGAAAATCAAAACATTTCCCTGCTACGTGTCCACGCCGCATTTTCCTAGCATTACTATTCAACAATTCCAAAGCTTACACTTACACACATTTATACATACAAAATGCAGCTTATCCTGCGGAAGCTCCCGTCAGCTTGGCGAGATCCACCTCTTATTGTAATGCAAATGCCTCCGTTGTCTGCCTCCAAATTACCCCTTCGGTCAAGCGGGAGTCGACCGATGACCAGACATTAGAACCCACCCTTTTAAAACAAATTCGACCCCTGCCATTACAACTCCCCCTTTCAAACACGCACACAATTCGCACCTTTATACTCGCATTTATAAAAGGTAAAATCGCTCGAAGAGTAGGGCGGCATCATTTACGGGCATATTTCATACAGATATACTGTTATGAGAGTTGCTAATGTGGTAAAGTATTATCTATGGAGTGTAGAGATGGCGTAGCAATTGTGCGGACAATAATTAAGGACAAAGTCTCGCGTTACGGCAGCTTTAACGAGATGGGGATAATGTCTCGCGATTTTGTAAATGGTCATTCTCGGACCGACAAGCTTATGGGAATTATCTTGATGGAGTTTTTGTCAGCTCGAATTTAATTTTCTCTTATTATACAGCATCTTTGTCATGGAAATGCGCACATTAACTGGTTTCTTTGTGTTGGTATCTTGACCCGACGAGTAGATTAATTCAGCCTCAGCTTATGGTCGTATCGGTTACGGTTGGCATTGAGTGTTCGTTTATTGTCTGGTCTGAACTAGTTATTTTGTATGCAAACACTGAATGTTCACAGTTTTGTAATGCATTGTGGTTTAAGTTATTACAATTTCAAAGTAACGGGTTCTCATAAAATTTGTGTAATTAGTTTATCTATTATATAGGCGTCGTTTTTCATTCAAAGCTCGCGAATGATTGGAACGATTCACATCAACAGTTACTAGGTACGTGGTTTATTTACCTACTGAGTAAATTTTATACGTTAATCTTCTAAAACGCACCTAAAGGCAAGAACCTCTACCGATTTAAATGTACCTATGATGAGGACTATGTCGTCCTCATTATTCTACCTACAGCAGTGTACTCTCTTTAAACTGCAATTTTCTACTCTTAATATTAGATGATTCGGTAGCCATTGTGAACTTATTGTAGGTACTAAAATAAATAACTTGGTTTTTAACCTGTCCTACATTAGATACTTACATAGAAAAATACGAAGTTTAGCGATCAGGTGTATTCTCGCGCAGCGAAATGCATCTCGCACGCGGCGACGGCGTAAAGTTATTAAAAGTTCCCAGTCCCTGCACAGTGGGGAACTTATAAAACAAAGATAAAACAGAAACGTGTTCCCAACGAGGTGTTTAGTCCAGACACTCTCCCCTGGGCGAGCAGCTTCCTCGCAATTTCACAAAATGCGATACAAACATATCTACCAGTACAACGTTAGATACAAAAGGTATACGTTCGCGAAACAACCAGTCTTACATAACCTTCCTCTCCCCCTACATTTAAACTCAATCGCTGGGAACTAAGAGGAAATGAAGGTCCTAGTAAAGGTCCGAGTACAATGGACGACTCCCGTTAGACGGAAATAACTAGACAGAACTAAACTAAATTAGAATATTCCTTGGAGACCGTTTAGCTACTACAACCTAATGTGTTTCGTGAAGAATTAACTAGCGCTGGGTTAACTGAGCAATTTATGAAAACTTACATAAATAAAAGACACTTAAACTAAAATAGATAACACTATATACCTACCCACGATATGTTTAGACTACCCACAAATGAAACGCAAAGTTACCCATTGAATATATTGTTAAAGACGAAATCGATTAATAGGTAACCTACACAAGAACTTTTAAATACATTTACATTAAACGAGAACCTGCCTTAAAGTAGCCAGACACACTAGTGAAGGTAATCGATTATAATAGGTATTCATATATCAAAGAACGAAGATGAGAAAACCCCATTTGGAATGGCCTTGCAGCTATCGTTCGCTCTAACAAGATCTCACTCGCTGATCACTCTTCTCAATGAATGTTTCAAATCATATACGATTCTATGAATTCCCATAGGTCAATGCATAGTGGTTCTAACATTGATTCTATAGAAAAACCTGCGGGCGGTATTATATAAGCAGGCTATATCGATTTATTTTATTCGAAACTGGCCGCAATTATGACAATAACTCAGATCATAAAAGCTATACCGATGTTCATATATGTTAGAGTCGAATAACTTAATTCCGAGTCAATTTTGTGTGAATGAAAACGTTTTGGGTCGATATCTATATATTTTTTATATTTATTGGAAACAGGTAAAGGTGTGGGAAGAACATCGAAACGATCGTACACGGATGATCGAACACAGATAAATTGTACGGAACAGTCGGATAACCCGCCGATTTGATCTCCCTCGGCCGTATATAGAGCAGGTAGGTACTTTCTACCACAGCTCGAAGGTAGTACAATACCCGACACCTAGTAGGTACAAATCGAATACCTACCTAGTTGGTATCCGAACCTGTTCTTTTGCCGCGGATGCTATAAGTTTAACATTCTACGGTCGGAGTTACCTAAGTACTTTATTGGATAGGAAAATATTTTTGTGATTTAATTTGCAGCCGCGTCGTATCATGGAATTTTTAAATGCGCATTAATGCCTTTTGCGGATAAAGCGATCGAATTGTACCCATTCAAATAAGAACTTTATTTTAATTGATAAATACTGAACACTGGCACAGAAATATTCAATGATATACCTACCTATACGAAAGTGATTGAGAAAGTCAAACTTAAATAGGATCGTTGAGTAAATATAACTGGATAATTAACGTAAGATAGTTAAGTCAGTGACTTGATGCCTCCACACGTACCCAAAAGAACCATTAACTCAGTAGGAAGCAAGAAAGGGCTGGATTTGTGGCCGCTCGGGGTCATTAACTGACAATCTCTTTAAATCACTTGCAGATCCTCCCGGCGGACAACCCTGCCTTATTAACGGAGGGTAGAGCGGAATGTTTCTGAGGTATTAAGAAATTTTACCTCCTCTGTTCATTGCCTACACGGGATCAGAAAATATGTCGAAGCAGTTCAAAATATCTCCAACCGCTAATACCTAGGTACAGTAATTCAAATATGTATAGGTAGATACAAGTATTACCTACTACTCCGATTGCAAGCTAACAATTTATTGCGATGAGTAAAGCCGAGTTAAGAATCATAAAATCTATGTTTTAGGTATCTCGTTTATGCCATTCTAAAAGGTGAATAATCTTAATAACTAGTACATAAATGTAGGTGCATACAATGGACATATGTTTACTGTTATACTTATACTGCCTACTTATACTTACTTCTGAAATATTTTCCCCATTAATCATTACATTTTATAGGGATGCTACTTCAATTTTACAACTCTCACGTCTAGAAACCTTAACTGTTGTTCATAACCATCAAACCTTCTTTAGCATGTAAACAGTTCAAAAAAGCAGTAACTTTGTAGAAACCCCGTACAACCCTAATCCCTCTCCTTTTGAAATGGCAGATCTTGTGCATACCTAACACATAAAATTTTACGTTAACAAAGCGCGTTCCTGGCTAAGTATCATGTGAACTACATTTACAAGTTAGCTTATAGTTCTAACAATATAGTTCTTTCTTTTCCTTCGCTGTAATATTTTATGACTGTGAATTTTATCTCGTTGCTTCAGCGCTGCAAATAAATGGATAACAAATTAAGTTTGCATACGATATAAGTCTTTTCATGCAAAATACACTCTTATCTTCTGAAAATTAGCGCTCATACACGTTTACAAATGTTTTTTTGTAGTTGGTAATTGTGGACGCATATTGTTGAATATTACAGGCAAACATGGGGTTAGCAGTGTTGTATGTGAGCCCGCAATTTTACGACTTAAACGCTAGATGCAAGTTTTTGTATCATATTTAGTATAATATGCATATTGTGCGAGTTTTTGCAATATGACTCAGTATGAGATAACTATTAGAAATGTTAATAAAAATGTTTTTTTTTTCGAATACTTACCTAAGCATCTTGGTTAATATGCTAAGATTGAAGAAGCTAAAAAACAACAGGAATGGCGACTGAGTACCTATATTTCTGTAAAGAAACCAAAAGATTATACAATTTATCAAAAAGTTTTGGACATGCATATTTTTATTGTTAATCAAACAAACAATGATAGAAATACAGCGTGTTCAATCATTATAATCTGGTGAAATGAAAGAAGAAAGTTTATCGTCTTCCATACTGGCGCGGTTGTAGAGTAGAACATATCCTATCTTATGCATGAAAGCGAACATGAATATATGTATATAAAGGTACCTCCCTAATAATAATAATAATAATACTCTTTATTGTACACCTCAAAAGAAACATTATACAAGAAGACAACTAATCTAGAGGCAGACAACAGGCGGTCTTATTGCTAAAGAGCAATCTCTTCCAGACAACCTTTAGGTAGCGAAACATAATTATTAAGCGTTTGTTGGTAGGTGTAGAAAAATATCAGAACTTAACTATGACATAAGAAAAATAAACATGCAGATAAACATACATATATACCTAAACATAATAAACATACATATACTTACATATATAAAATAAATATTGTATCAATTTCAGCCAAACAGAATAGGAATTAGAACAAAAATATTACGGAGGAGATAAGTAGTGTGATTTGAGCAGCTTTTTGAAGGCAGTTGGAGTTTGCGCGCACCTTACGTTAACAGGTAGAGAGTTCCAAAGCCGAACAGCTTGAAAAGTGAAAGAGCTATTATAGAATTTTGAAGAGGAAGATGGCACGGATAGGAGTAAGTTCTGGGAGGACCTCGCAGAACGGAGATAACTGAAGCGCTGCTTGAGATAAAGGGGAGTTGCGGGGTTGAAGAGGATAGAATAAAGGAGTGTCAGAATGTCCTATGTAATTATTTAATTTAAAATGCTACGTTTCCTCAATTTTAAAGGGGTTAGTCAATTGAAATAAGTAACGTATAGGTGACTAATTTACCGGATTACTGAGGATCAATAGGTGCAGAATTAATTTAAAATAAATACGCATTATTTAGCCACATGTTCAAGTAATCTAATAGCCACACAAGGAGCCTCTAGCCCTTGAATAAAAAACATATCCGCCCAAATGTATTGTTCAACACGCTTCCGATATCTCATCATTATAATTTAAGTAATCCATGCGCTGTCCTCCTCACTCCTGCGAATACTAAGTACCTAATTTAGAATTTTCAACAAAGCCAACGAGTATCCGGGTCCTACTGATCGATCCGAGACCCCTCGATTCCGGTCGAAGCTAAAATTCCGGGGCCATTTTTAAAATCCCCAATACCGGACCGACCATCATTATTTGGTCTCAGACTTTTTTTAGTCCCTACTGCTTGTTCGTTGCTGTTGGGAGGAGGCGAGATCACGGTATACTGGTTTAGTTAACTACAGCAGGTAGCTGGAAGCTAATTGTGTATTCTTTCCTCGCAGTCATAGTCCTTAATCCGCCCCCTTACCCCACACTCTACTGACTGCAGATATTGGTAACTAGGCGGAACAAACTCCTAAATATCTACATAATGCAAATTTACAATCTATTTACCATTTAAAATACGACAACAACAAAAAGGTTTTTTTTAATTATAACTCATGGCTTAATTAAGAATTGACAAGCCAATTTGGATTACGAGAGCGAATGAAATAGGCAAACGTGAAGAGCTACATCAAAAAACATAAGCTAATTAACATTAAAAAACAAACCACTTAAAGTCATATTAGGTACATAGTTCTAAATTCTAATTAGGTAAACAAACGAGCATTGTGTTGTTTACCAAGTCAAGAGAGAATTACATTACTCCCTAAAGCGCGAAATTGTGCTTTGCAGAGATTACCCCATCCTTACGCTACTGAGATAACCATAATTCGATGGCAGGCAGAATTAACAAGGAGATTGTGGATGTGGTTGTATCTACCTATATAGACATCCAAAGGAAGTGTACCTTCAAAAATGGGACTTTGGCGGCACCAAAATTCCCAGTAGGTAATGAGACTAATTAGATAAAAGTATAAGTACAGTACCCAAAAACAAAGTTTACGAGTACCTAGGTAGTACCTAGTAGGTAGAGACGAGAAAAAGAAATCTGCCAACTGATAGTTTTTAAAGTAAAGAATAACGTATTATTGTTGGACAACTCAAATTATTTTTATTAAATGTATTTTAGTTGTGTTTCTAAATAGTAAACACCACTATGTACATCAATTATAAATATTAGATATCATATACCAAAGAAAAAATACCGAGCTTATCACCTAATTCCACCTCAGGTAAACCTACAAATAAAATATATTTATTGTTTTTTAATCATAAGGTAAGGTAATCATTAAGGTACTTTGCAGTTTAAAATGAAATTTTAAAATGATTTATTATGTTCTTATATTCTGCACGAAGTGAAAGGGTTTTTTATTAAGAATTTAATGGCCAGTGTAACAATATAATATCAGATGAATGTATCTATAAGTATCTGCAATTATTAGTGCAGGTACATATGTAGGTATATAATATAGATACAGTCATATTATTCATATGACACGTAGTTGAATTGACACAGTAGGTAGACAACTGTACAATTGTGTTCCTGAAGTAAACTCCAAGGGATAAGGGATCATAATAGGAATTTTCCTCCAGCGAATATGCGAACCGATACCCTTTTCAATTGTATCGTTTTTATACCTCCGCCGTAATGAAATACTTGTCCTGTCTATATTGCAAATTCAATATTGGACCCAAAATGTTGCTACTTCAACTATTTCTTCACGTATAAAACGGACTGCGTTTTGTCTTTTTTCTTAGAAAAGGAATCCACTCTCGAAATATCCATTGATTTAAAATAGCTGAGTGGATTGGAAGCTGGGAAACAATATCTTGTAATAGCTGGATATTTGGACGACTCTAAATTTAACTCGGTATTGGAAATTGATTCAGCTGGGTTTGCAGCGAAAACATTCTAAAATTAATAAGGTGTCAATAATTAATATTTCTGTTTAGAATATTTACCTTACCTATAAGGTTGCACGTCAATATAGGTATATTTTTATAATTCCTAATTTGCGTAAACGTAGCAGTAACGCGACTGCGTTCATGATTTACGGCCTCAAACTAGGACATGAAAAGTACGGTTTTTGTTCATCCACTGTAAATGTCACCACAAATTGACTATAAATTCTGCTCTATTAAAATTTATAGCCCCCAAAACATTTATTGTAATATAACGTAACTTGGTAATCCTTTCACGGTAAAACAATTCAGGGCAAAAAATATTTAAAGCTTATGTAATCCTGGGTCGTTAAGGCTATATTCGCATGATTCTCAGTCGATTTTACGATCGAGGGTCGCAGTGTTTTACGATCTCTTATCGAATCGAGAACTCCCTTCATAACGACCTGCTTGTAGTAGGTAAACAGATTATGAGCTAATTTGTAATTTGTCTGTTGTTTCCTGAATTACCTAGCTGCGAGTATAGTCACCTAATAAAAAAATAAACCTTGTTTAATCAGATATGGTAAACCTATTACTTACCAAGACATTATACAGACTCTGTAAATACAAATTGTAGTGTAGATATATGGTTCTCAAATCACGTCTTCAAATAACAAACTACTGATTGCAAATTCGATGAAAAATCTACTCGACGTCAGCCCTACCATTTAGTTTAGGCTTACGAAGCATCGAAAGGGACATGTCTGATCTTTACATACAAATCACTTGTTGTAAACTCTCCTGACACGCCACGTATCTACCTTCCCTTTTTATTCAAGATAAAGCAAACACCGCTCTGAGAAGATAAAGAGGAGAAATCGACCGCAACTATATAAAGGTTTGCGTCGATAAAAATACCATGTTTATTTGCACGTCCTACATCAGTTATTTCGCTGAGGGAAACAGCTTACAAACCGCGCAAAAATAACTAGAAAATAAGTCTTAAGCATTACATTTAGGAGAGGTTTTTGTATACGCTGCAACAGTGGCGTTGAGGTTACCCTGACGTTAGCAAGCACCCAATGAGTTGAACTTACATTCTGCCGTATCAGTAAATTCGGATCCCTATCTTGGAGCAATTTTTTCTAAAAAACGTGATTCAAAAAGCCTGTCAATTACCTTTCCTGATGCTGGGGATGTCTTAAAAAGAGGTGGCCACTACAATGATCACTAAAAGGATTAAACGCTTACGTAGACAGTTTATTTGGAGGGACGTAACGAATATTTCCGGGCTCCTTTGTTTACACTGTTTAAGTATTTATTTTTTATCGGCCCTTAGTTTAATGATACTAATGCAACATTATCTTTGTTCTCATTTGTTTTGTTTTTAATGTCCCGAAGAGTAGAGATCCGTGTAACCGCATTACGTCGGAAATTATGTACATTCTCGTTAAATAAACTCTTAATTTAAATCCGAAACATTTTTTAAACCGGTTTTTAGGTTTTTACTTGAGTAAAATATTGGGCTTGCGAATGACAAGTGTCACCAAAAATCGAGAATGTTTTAATGACCCTACCTACTTCTTTAAGTTGCATTTTTATAAATTGATTGTAATCTTGTGTTGAGTCCACAGATTGAATCGATAGCCGAAGTAAGTAAGTAGGTACATGTACCTATACGTTATCAGTCGTAAAATGAACGACTTTACTATTGCGATTGTATTTTGCATAAGAACTATAATATACCTACGTATTTATACCTATGCTATATTCTGTGGTTCCCATTCTGCAAGAAATGTGTGTTAGCTAGAGTAGGATAAAAGATTTTTATCAATTCTGACTAAAATCGAAAGTCAAGGTTTATAGGTATCTCGTGTATCAGAATTGCTACGGCAATGTTCAGATATTTTGAAACTAACTATTAGTAGGTGTTTTTATTGCAATTTGATGGTGATATTTCCTTTTTATGGGTACGTATCTAAGTACTTGTCTATACAACTGAGAGTTTTCATTCATTGTGCACGTAAACACTTTGCTATATTGTACAAGATAGTGTCTCAAGATATGGTAAATGGGGAAAACTGAGGTAAGTACCTATTTTCGATTAATTCATTCAATAATAGTTTGCAGCGGGGCGTAGGTAGCGGCATTATGAAGATAAAACGTAGATACCTATTTATTACCTGGATAACTATTTTATTAAATGTATACAACAAACTAGTCTACTGCCTACGAAGCTGGAGGTTCCGGGTTCGAATCCCGGCGAGGGCATTCTTTGTGTATTTATTTATCACAAATGTTTGTTCCTTTGTCATGGCTGTCTATGTATTTAAGTATCTATATGTATCTATCTATTATATATATATATCGTCGCCTGGTACCCACATCACAAGCCTTCAATGAGCTTAATACCGTGGCACTAGGTCGATTTGTGTAAGATGTCCCAAGATATTTATTTATATTTATAACTAGTATTTCTCAATATTATTTAGTAACAAGGAACGCTGAGTCTCTTGAGAGAATCAAAGTTATTCATAAGTAGGTAGGTACCTACCTCCTTAAGTAAACCCAAGGATCCAAAAAGTGCAATTCATCATGAGCTTATTGCTAACAAACAATAGGTACATCATTTTGTACCTTGAGAAAGACTTTAAATATTAAAGTAAATCTTCACCAAATATCCTTTGAAACGTACCTATAAAAATACAGGTTCAATTCAAAGAAACAGCACCTATTCCGTTCTGATTGTTCCAATAATGGGTCGTTAGTTTTAATCGTACCAATAAAAGTCATCCAAACGTTCATAAAGCACCGCCGAGCCGAATGCGAAACTCATGCTAATGCCTCCACCGCCCGCCGTAATTGACAAACTTCCTCTCGCAGGATCACTCGATCATATAGATAGACGTTAAGCGCGCCAGTTATCAGAGCTCATAAGAAATTCCAATAAAGAACGCCATGAAAAATTCAATAGGTCCCAGCCGAGACGCGGGAACGAAAGTGAAAAAAAAACGAAAACAATAACGTGGATTTAATCAGTATTCCGAATGCGCTGTCTGTCCACAGCTGGGATATTTGGCAAGCGTACAAGTCCTGGGCTTGCGGATGTCTGCGAATCCGACGACGGACCTTTGCGATGACTACGAAAAACGTGGGATGTTGACGACAAGGCAAGTTTATGGCGCAGTTAACAAGAATTACGCAAGGAATTAACGAACCACGCGGCCTAAATTATGGACAGGATCAAACTCTCGCGAGGTAGGGCGTTTTACGCATTCGGTAGCTACCTACGGCTTTACTGAAGATATTTCTGTCCCGACTTAGCGCCGTATTAGATTTATTCCTGTGCTTCGACCGGCTCTCAACATTTCAATTGCATCTAAAGTTTGTTGCTCTTTTGTGATCAAATTGTCAAATTGAATGAAATTATGTCAGTAACTGTAAATAACTCTCGTTACGTGTGTAGGCAGTTCAGTCAATTGTCTGAGATCCGAAATAATCGTGCCAATAATAATTCTGTGGCCTCTATCATCGTAAATACTTGTTTCTTTAAACAAGGGGTCGGCCGGTCAAATACCTGTGTTTTAAATCAAATGCAGTGCACATTTTTGGGAGCGATACGTTTGGTCAAATGATTCCTTTGTTGGGACTAATTTCATGCTCTGCTGAATTACTTAGGGATTCCACGTACCTACCTATATGTCTATAAAGGGTATTCTCATACAAAAGACTGCTTTAATCAGCAAATGCTTCAACCTTTCAAGGTTAAAACTTCAATTTCGACTTTCTGTCTTTAGTTTCGTTTTAAAGGTAATGAGAAATATAAGATCGTAGCTAGGTGGCGTAGGTATACCTACCTCTTTGTGATCATTTTCAGTTCGATTACAATGTGAGACTTATGTTTTTACCGCATAACATCCTCCTTATTACTTACAACATAATGTTCATTATCTTTGATGACTATGATAAAAATTATAAATGATATAAATAGTACAATATATATTGATGCCAATAAAAAGTTGATTTATAAGAACGAGTAGGTACCTAAGAGTTACATTTTTTGAAGCATGTAGTCGTACCTATATTGTGATAGATTTTTCCACCTTTTCCTTTTACTCGTACTTTATTTGATAAATATCTTCATAATTATTATTTAGAATATGGATTTTCGCTATAATACTTAGTTTATTTTTTATTTATTTTTCATGAAAATTGACATAGTATAGGTATTTATTTATGGTTATTTATTTATAATAGGGGAGACCGGGGCAAAACGGGATAGTTAAGAAAGAAATCGACTTATTATGGAAATTATAATGTTTATTAAAAATCTCTTACAACAAAAGCAACACTTATAGTTTTAACTAACATATGTTTTATCTTACAAATATTGGATGTCATATACCAAAGAAAAACGACCAAGATCACCTATGTCCGAGGTGGGGATCGAACCCACGTACTCAAAATATTTAGTTAATAAATAATTTGATTTGTGTTTTCACAATATGTTCAATAGATGGCAGCACCATCTCTCTCTAGCTATTCTAGAAAACTGTAAAGTATTCTAATAGGAGGTGCAGGCATGTAGTTAGTGCTTGCCCTTAGAGAATGGTCAAAGGCGCCTAGCCTTGTAAGGGATTGCATATACCCGAGAAATTTGACCGGTGGTTGCTAAGACCGAGTGGCCGAGGGGTACAGGCATCAGCCGCGAAAGCTGAGTACGTGGGTTCGATCCCCACCTCGGACATAGGTGATCTTGGTCGTTTTTCTTTGGTATATGACATCTAATATTTATAATTTGTATAGTATTAAGTAGTGTGACTACTGGAGAAAAATTAAAAGTACAAATCAAAATATTTAGTTAATAAATAATTTGATTTGTGTTTTCACAATATGTTCAATAGATGGCAGCACCATCTCTCTCTAGCTATTCTAGAAAACTGTAAAGTATTCTAATAGGAGGTGCAGGCATGTAGTTAGTGCTTGCCCTTAGAGAATGGTCAAAGGCGCCTAGCCTTGTAAGGGATTGCATATACCCGAGAAATTTGACCGGTGGTTGCTAAGACCGAGTGGCCGAGGGGTACAGGCATCAGCCGCGAAAGCTGAGTACGTGGGTTCGATCCCCACCTCGGACATAGGTGATCTTGGTCGTTTTTATTTGGTATATGACATCTAATATTTATAATTTGTATAGTATTAAGTAGTGTGACTACTGGAGAAAAATTAAAAGTACAAATCAAAATATTTAGTTAATAAATAATTTGATTTGTGTTTTCACAATATGTTCAATATGTTTTATCTTTTATAGCACTAAATCACCTATTTTTTTTGCAATTAGGAACTGGTTGTTACATGTAAAAAATCCCGTTTTGCCCCATAGTTGGGGCAAAATGGGAAACGCTATGGGGGAAGACGAGCATACTTTTAATCGGGTTGGCAACCTTCACAAATATGAAACATAGCGAGTTATGGACCCAGCCATAGCAAACACTGCAAACAACCCATCCTTCAGTGGACTGTGAATATAAGTACCCACAATATATGCAAGTACATACAATCATCAACGTCTTCAGGTGAATTTACATACGTGTCACTTTTTTTTGTTTGTTGGTCTGTCTTAAGCTTATAATTTCGTACCATTTTGACTGCAAACAAATATAAAACAGTTTTATAACCAAATTTGAAATTATCAATATACTATCTACTCATATGGGGCAAAACGGGATAGTATCCCATTTTACCCCAACCATTTTGCCCCAACGGACAGATTTTACAAAAATATCAACAGTTCTAACCTACAAAATAATTGTTCGTAAAATCAACCTAAATTCGTTAGTTTTACACTGATGCAATATGTATATAGTAAGGAATAACAATAGCACTGATATCTACCTTTATGCCCATCGATCAAAACCAAAGAACTTCTTAACAAATCACCAAAAATCAGTTCTTTCTTGCTGTGCGACCAAAACAGGTAGTGACACGCACCCGCCGCTTTGACTCGTGTGAGGCGACGGAAGTTGGCGCGAATGGCGCTGTGTCGTGCTCTATTGCGCGCACCAGTTACGCACACGAGTACATTTCCCGTTCTGCCCCGAGCTTCGTTTTGCCCCGGTCTCCCCTAGATAACATAGGTATGTACTTAGGGTAGGTAGGATAGATAGGTAATTATGTAGGGTAGGTAAGGTACGTATTTAAGGTACGTAGGTAAGGTATTTATATTTCATGAAAATTGACATAGTATAGGTATTTATTTATGGTTATTTATTTATAATAGATAACATAGGTATGTACTTAGGGTAGGTAGGATAGATAGGTAATTATGTAGGGTAGGTAAGGTACGGCCAGTAATATTAATGTAAAAGTTAGGTGATCAGGATAGGCAATGCTGTAGTCATATGCTCACTGCATGGGTTTTAGAGCTCTACATTTGCCTCTATACAAGAAGATGTACAGATATGTACAGATTTAAAAAATTTAAGGAACCCTTTAAGATAACTGATCTACCTATATACTTATAAACGTAAATACCTGCATATAAACCTACACATTTAAATCTGTACATAGGTACATGTTATACAAAAGACGGGATTATTTAAATTAGTACTTTTTATCTCGGGGTGATATTTTAAGACCCGCGGTAGCTTTGGCATTATCGACGTTTATCATTTGATAGGTAATAAACGGAATTTATAAGATGACCGACACTCAAATTACTTTAAGTACCTACTCACTTATTTAAGTCAATCGTGAGTCACCTTTTCGCGTAGGTACGATCCGCATTTTTTTTTCTAGAGCTACATAGCTACACTTACACTATTATAGGTACTTACACTTTCCTTATACATCTGTTTATAGTCGAGGAAATTAATTCATTTGATTTACTTACCATTTAATGCCTCGACACAGTGACAAGTTGACAACCAATATGAAAGCTGTGTCTACAACTCTACCTTGTGTAAGGTGGTCAATAAATAAATATCTTGGGACATCTTACAATTTGTGACACATTAGTAGGTACATTAAAACTTCAGATCATTGGTTCTCTGTTATGTACAAAACACAGACATTATGTAGATGCCTTCAGTTAGTTTATCGTAACTCAATCTGCAGTTGCTAGGCTACAGATTGAGCTGTCTATCCTACCTTCAACTTTCAAGAAAATTAGCATTGTCACATGAAAGGCAAGTCAATTAAATAGGTATAATTACAAGAAATAAAAGTATGAAAACGAATAATCTCGCGTATAGGTATTAACTAACTTTAAATTCATTCCGACATTTCGAACACTTTACAGGGTGGTCTGGGGATGACAATGAATGAATAATGGATGTTAAGTGTTAGAAACGTCGGAATGAAGTTAAAGTTAGTTAATATACGCGAGATTATTCGTTTTCATACTTTAATTTACGCGAGTTCATCCGTTTTCATAGTTTCATATCATGTGTAATCCTCGCGGTAAGCGAAGAAATTATTAGGTATTTACATCATTAAAAACATAAATGTCGTTTACGTGCCTAGTCACAAACATACTCGCAAAACTTAAAAATAGACAGACTGTTTATACAATTTGACAAAGGACTGCGTTTAAATTGTAGCGATCTAAAGTTCAGGGACCCCGCAAGGACGGCATCCGTCATCCACGGTTCAAGGTCACGTCTCAGTCACATATCTGCATCTGTGATCGTCTACATTGATGCCACGGTGCAGCTGTCACCGAAAATGGACTCTGTTGCTATTGGGGTAAAGCTCATGGTGTTGGGATGCAGTGACCCCTGATAGCTTGATTGCGTTGGATGTTTTCGTTGGTATTTTGGTTTGTAGGTTAGTTGGTCTTGATAAAAATGTGTCTGCCACGTGGCATGATGAAGTTTCCGTCTGAAAGCAATGTAGGTATTTGTCTAAATTGACCCATCGTCTAGATATGTAATGTACTCACCGTTATTTATATGCATAAAATAAAGTAATTTTGTAACATAAAATAGGTTTAAAATTAATATTATTAAAATGAACACAATTAATTTACTTACAACTTCGAAGAGACTTGTCCACATTCCTACCTTACTGCATACCTAGTACTTAGTAGAAAGGTATTTTATGATGAAAAATTTGATGATATGTAGGTACCTACAATATTCATGTAGTTATCTAGAAAGAGAGTCAACTGACTGTATAGTTACGTATACTTTTACCAGTTATGCACACAAAATTGTAGACGCTGTTTATGATTTCCTAAATTTAATGAAAACACTACGAAAAATTGCGACACGTGCCACAAATTGGGTACTTTTCTATTTTAAAAGATACCTGGATGCGTCATACATAACATAACCAAGATCACCATTAACTACAAGTTCAGTTGTTCTGCATAATTACGTCAGTTCATACGTTTATATAGTTTTTTTTTATTTAGTGTTAACTTCACAATCCAAACACAATAGGAGGCGAGACAAAACTCAAAACGTCCAAATATAATTTAGTGGCGACTAAAAAAAACACCGATGGCCGTTAGACATGATTATGACCATAAAAATGCTGATTTTTAAATAAAAATAATACCTACATTGGCCCAATCGCATAAATAAGGGTACCACATATGGCACGGTGCGTTTTCTTTCCAATCCCATGTTATTATTTTACCACTATAAATTAGTAAAAAAATGGTAGTGCCGTCGGCTACACAAAGGCGAAATAGATGAAGTACCTAATTATTTAAAGGTGGTCTTTAAGTAATTATTTGAGCTCAGGATATGTAAAAAAACTTGGATAAGTTCATTAAGTGCCTCGGGGTAATTTAGGTGGTGATAAATAATTTCCACGTCGCGGGCCGGTGTCGGTGCGGCAAAGGTTATGGAAATTAGCCCAAATTGGTAGATCCCCACACTGATTAAGGCACTAGATGTTTCTATACCGATTTAATTTAAACGTACATGTCATACCTAGTCAGAACATATATAAGATTGACCTTTAGGTACCAGTTATTATTACTAAGTGATTAAATATACCGACCCGGCATGGAATTCTACCATGCCGGGTCGGTATGGTAGAATTCCATGCCTATTCTAAGGTTCTACAGAACTCTAGGGGTAAAATTAAGTGAAAAATATGTACCTCCTTATATATGTTATTTATATGAATATGTTACGACGTTCTGCATATCTAAATACACCTTATTTTGCCTTTGACTGTACTTAAAAACTGACTGTGTTTGTGTTTTACAAAATTAAATATAACCGTCTAATAGGACTTAGGACTTAATAGAAAATCAACACTATACCGGTACAAGTGCATTAGGTAGTAACATGGTTTATGGTAGGTTTCAATATAATAAATAATAATATTTACTTAAGTAGGTAGGTATATAATTATGAGAGGTCGGAACTATGGGTGCAAAACTTTAAAATTGACATATGGGAACACTTTAGCCAAGAAAAATACGAATATTATTGAAAAATCTGTATCCAATTTTATTCCCTATCTCGGAATTTTCAACTTACTATGTACTGTGGGTGTGTAGATATGTATATTTTATGGATGTATGTGCTATGTCAAGTCCACTTGAGAAGTTTTGTTAAAGTTTTGCACCCATAGTTCCAACCCCTAATAATTATGAACGTATTTATCTAATATATAATAATATTATGTCGTTGCTTACTACCCACAAAACTTAAATGAGCTTGTTAGATACCGTACTAGGTCCACGTAGGTACCGTACTATTGGTGTAAGAATATCCCATAAATAATATATATTTCGGTACCTAAAATACCTGTTTGTTTTCTTTGTTTTTTCATAGCCGTTAAATATCATGTGTAGATATCATCTTATATTAACTGTATCTTCCCTGGAATAGAAAATTCATACATGAAAACCCTAAACAGCAGCTTATAATATTTAGACAAGTTTCAATAGAAAGGAAACCTTAGTTAAAAACATTTAAATCTCTCTCGCTGGAGCTCAACTACGTAATATTTTCAATTTTACATCAATTCAATTTGTTACAGGGTGTTCCAAAAATAACGCAAGATTTGAATTCAATGAAAAACAACTTGAATTTCTCGTTGAATTTCTAATTTAGTTATTTCTTATGGGAAAAAATGGTTATTATGTCATTTTTGGGACACCCGGTAGGTGCATTATAGGTATATATCTATAACACGATAAAATTATAACATGTCAAATACAATATTGTACAGGTATCAAATGAGTACCTAAGTACTTATACTAGTTATTATAGGAGAACGTATCCTATATTACCTACGTACAATAATATGTATTTACAAAACCCATGCCAAGGCCGCCCTTTAATCCTTTCAATCGGGCTTCCCTTTAATCTGCCTTAAAATACGGCTCGATGGCGACGATAAAATGTGAGAAAAGTCAGTTAAGTGAGTACATAACGAGGTATCACCGTGAGACCGCCCACGATTAGGTAATATTGTACATACAGGGTGAAATCGAATTCATGTACAAACGTATTGTTTGGGTCAATGAAATGGAAATAAATAGCGATTTTTCCTCCTCTGGACTTTCAGTCCGTCCGTTCGATACCCAGTCAAGACAAGCGAATTTTGGAAATCTTTAAATGCTGTTTTTTTATTGAGGAATGTAATAAAAATTGAATAAATAAATTAATTATTAAATAACACTTTTCTTCTAGAGCCCATTACTTTTTCCTCACCACCATAGTTAATATTGATGTATTTTGTATAAGGACCTAAAATGTATAAATTGTATAATTAATGAGAATTGTAATTTAAGGTGACGAACCCTAACGGGGGATAGAACTGCTAATATTTAATTTGGTTTTTAATAGTGTAGGTACTTAAATCTTTGTTGACATTGTTATATTATAATTCTATTTTTTATTATTTGTTTTGACGATCATGATAACAATTCGTATAATTTTGACATGTATGCAAATTTATTATGTAATCTTTTATCATGAAATAAAATAATCTAATCTAATCTAATCTAATCTAATCCATAAAAAATTATAGGTAACTACTATTAAGTATAATATTCATCACATTTATCACACAACTATTTAAGTTATAAAATAAGTATTATAAATTATAACACACTAAAATGTATTGATTTAAGTTTTCACAATTATTATCACTCCTATCCCCTCAACTGTGAAGACGATCCGAAAGGACGTCTGTCACCAATGTGATTGGATTTTTTTTACAGTTTATATCTTACAGATTATTTACCTACCTACATTTTTGAAGGAGCACATACGAAGTACGAAGGGATATTTTAACGACAAACGGGACTTAATCGCGTAAATTTATCTAATATTATCCTGACCTTTCGGGCATGGCGTTACACCCATGGTCGCAGACAGCCTGTCGGAAACGTCAGGATAATATTATTAAACCAAAGTTTACACTAAATACTAAATTTGTTGGTAGGTATTTTAATAAATAAACGAATTATTGATTAGTTAACTACCTAGTTCATATTTCAGTTATTATTTGCACCTACCTATTTTTAAGACAAGCTGATAGGTATCTTTCGTAATTTTTTATGAAAAGAAAATCTTACTTATCGGGTGTTCCAGAAAGTATAAGCACAAGCTTAAAATGACATAACACCTTTTTTTCTTAACTATTACTTTGTTTATTAAAAAATAATAATTTTACACTAATTAAACCACACATTTTCTTCAGATACCATTTTGACATCGTCAATCGTAAGCGAGAGATCGCACCTTGGATCGAACACTTAACATTAGCTTCTGCACAGATTTGTCTCCAATGACTTTCGAGGTTTTCGACCACTTTCTTTTGAAAGCCTCGATAGAATCTGCAGGCTTAACGTTTTTCCTAAGATATGCCTTAGTAAGAGCCCAAAAAGTTTCAATTGGTCTGGCTTCCGGGCAGTTCGGCGGATTCATCTCCTTAGGCACATATTCAACTCCATTGTCTCTATACCAAGATAACGTAGTCTTGGCGTAATGCACTGATGCCAGATCTGGCCAAAACAAAACAGGACCATCATGCTCACGGATCATGGGCAACAATCGCCGATTCAAGCACTCCGAGATGTAGGTATCAGCCTTCATTGTTTGTGTAGTGACAAATGGTTTCGATAACTTCCCGCACTCGCAGATGGCCTGCCAAACCATTGCTTTTCTTGCTCAATTTTTCAACGAAAATGGATTTTTCGGCATCATCGATATCCTGGTTTTGACGTACAGTATAAAATTGCTGACCTGGAAGCATCTTATAGTCAAATTTGATGTAGCTTTCATCGTCCATAATAACGCAAGCCGATTTTCGACACAATAGGCTATCATAAAATTTTCTCGCCCTAGGTTTCACGCATGCGGCTTGTTTAGCAGTTCGTTTGGGTTTCTTCTGTTTTTTTAGGGTCTTTAATCCAATTCTTCCCTTGGCACGTTGGACATTGCTAGCCGACGTTTGCAGTTTTTTGGCCACATCCCTAACAGACAAGTCTTTTTTTCTAGCGAACACTTGAGCAATCTTGCGGTCTAATTTTAAATCTACAGGCCCCCTTTTTCTACCAGGTTTTGGTGTATCGTGAAAGCTTAAATCCTCACCATACTTCCGAATAGCCGTGCCGAGGCTCCGAAGCTAACTCCTTCAGATTTCGCCAACTGTTTTAGCGTGATGTTAGGAATTGTACACCATTTGTGCACAATCTCCTTTCGCTTTTCTGGAGAAATTCCCCGCATTTCGTATATTTTACACATAATCTTCGCAAAAAATGTAAATAATTGTAGGAAATTAAGCTACTAACAATTACATATAAGTTTTTTTTTCCAGTTAGTGTTAAAAACAAAAAAGGTAGCGACACAAAGTTGTGCTTATACTTTCTGGAACACCCGATAGTCATAGTTTTCAGGCTCATACTCGATTCATGACGGATTTTACAAAAACAAAGAAGTTTTGCAGTATTGGATCACGTTTCCAAAGTCCACCCTGTATTAAAGGCTGACCAGAGCCGAAGTGTAGACATATCCACGTCCTGTAGGTACCTACTGAGCTCGGAAGACTCGCTAAACATTATTATTAGTATTATAACTTTCAATTTTAATGAGGTTAATTATGTTAATGCCCAAAATCGAGAATAATATCCCCGGTCAAATCATAAATATTTAAACATTTCACGAAGAAATCAGCCTATCTAGGAAACTTGATTTTCTATTAGTTATCAATCACCGTATGAAAGCAGCATACCAAAGTTGGGCAAAAGGTCATCTGATTACTTTTGTAAAATACATCTGTATGAGTAGCTACTTTGTAATTTTATTTAAATTACAAAGTACGCATACAAAAGCAATCGGAAGGAGTGACAACGTAAATACTTAGATTAGATACTTGTACTTTATATCTAGGTAACTAAGTAATTATAAAAAGTAGATAATGAGATAAAATACGAGTAGTAAATTAGGTACTAGGAATACTTAGGTAGGCACAGTCTGACTACTAAGATAGGAGAAATTTTACGTAGGTACCTCGGAACTTAAAAGAGATGACTAGCTTGGCATTTACTACTTTTATTGAGTATTCATACATGAGGATATTTTAATAAATCTGTTACCTGTTACCTACCAAAGCGTAGATAAGCTTTGGTAGGTAAAAGATAAAAATGCAGAAATAAAATACCAATTTTTTTAAATACATGAATTGTAATATCAATTTCAACTTAAAAGCACATTGTGTTCATAGAACGATTAAAATAATTTGGTGTCAATTAAGGACCCACTAGGCGGGTTCACTTTGTATTGAGGGATCTTGACATTTAATTTAAAGGTCTAAGCTTATTGTAAAAGGGTCACTGTACGTACAATCGCTGCTTAGGTATTTTCACTACAGACCTACCTGTTGATTTCGTGAAAAACAATCCACTAATACCAACCACAAAAAGTACCTAAGTAGGTATTGGTAGTTGGCAGTTCGTTTAACTTGGTTATTTCTCCGAGGTCTTAATTTAGAGTAAGTAAAAATTCTTAAAATAGGTTGGTAGGTAACAAAAAATAGCAGTAAATTAAAATCTTTCAACCCGTTTTGGAGTCACTTGAAATTTTAAAGTTCCCTTTCGCCCGATTAGGGTGCATCTTAAAAGCTTCAAAGCGATAAGTCTGACGTAAGAATGCGGGATGACGAGCGTAGGCTCAGCCACCAACCTTAAAATAATTTTAATACGTACTACGTGACCTTTATTGCGTCCTATTAATGCATATTTTACAGTACTACAGCGGTAGGGGCAAGTTTGTAAATGAGGAGCAATGGTAGCATGCTGTGCCG
>JALPQI010004194.1:0-81466 GCA_025490895.1 Thaumatotibia leucotreta
TTATCATTTCGTCGGTTGACTCACAAAAAACTGCCAGTACTATTAGCAACCTCGTATATCAGTATTGAATCAGAACTGAGACAAGAGCTTCATTTTGAGTAGTTATTTGTTACTTATTGGGTTTAGCTTACTAACCTACGATTTACTTTATCCCTGCGAAGTTACCTATTGATTTACATAATTACTTAAATTTGGTTTACAACTGTGTGACGTGTGGTAACGGCAGTAAGAATACATTTGTCACCATCCCAACTTCTGCGGGTGTCGTAAGAGTTGACTAAGGGATTGAAGTGTCACTGACCATTGTTTGACAAAAGATTGATAATGGGCAGCAGCGTCATCATAGTGGACACATTACTGCGATCGCCAATCCGCTTGCCCAGCGTGGTGATTATGGGCATTTACCTCCTAATGCGTCTATACGCATAGTTAATAGGAGAGGCCTACGTCCAGCAGTGGACTATCATAGGCTGATGATCATGTGATGATGATGATGGTTTACAACTTAAAGTTAAGCACTTGGAAGCCCAGCTGCGAAGAATCGTCTTAAACTTGAAACCTCAAAGCGAAAGAAAAGCTAAGAAATTAGTCTCCCCCGGAGCTAAATTGGACCTACAAAAAGTTGAAGCTTTCAAAGTTCAGGCGCTGAAATTAATTTCATAAATCAACTTTGAAACTTTATCATTATTCTAGATTACCTTGTAAATCTAAAACGTAGAAAGCACTGGTATAATGTATAAGACGAAAGTTTTACAATACAATACACTAATTCTTTATTGCACCTCAAAGACAATTACAAAACACAATAACCAGTACATGTTTGAAAGAGGTAAACAAAAGGCGGTCAAATCGCTAAAGAGCGATCTCTTCCAGACAACCTTTGTGTAGAGATAAGAAAGTATAAGTTGATATTAGGTGGTGCATGCACACGCTCACGCCACGCACACGCGCCCGCCACGCACACGCGCCCGCCACGCACACGCGCCCGCCACGCACACGCGCCCGCCACGCACACGCGCCCGCCACGCAAACGCGCACTCCACGCAGACACGTGCTGCACACGTGTCCGGTGTGGCCCAGCCTTTAAGCTTTTTATTATTTGTATTAAGGTGCATTCAGACCAAACGAGCATTCGCTATTCTAACCCCCTACTCTACGAAATTCGATTACACAAAACGTGATTCGTTGATTTCGTAGAGTGGGGGATAGAAGAGCGAATGCTCGTTTGGCCTGAATGCACCTTTATATGGTTGTAAAATGATTGTCGAAACACAAAATCTAACTCGTATTTTCATAAAAATAATAATGAGTACGACATTGGGCCCATCCTGGTGAAGAGTGTGTGTCTAACCTAACCTATACAAGTAATTCCTGTAGAGAAACATGAAGAATTGCATCAAAATATCTACGTGTCCCATCGTACCAAGAATATTAATAGTTGTCTTGTACAGATCTCAAATCAAATAAAAGATGACAAATTAATTTCTAAGAATCGTTGACAATTTCCGGTTTTGCCTCTCTCGAAGTGTTGCCTCTCTCCCGCACTCGTGAGTTCGTAATTAAGTTTGACAGGGAGGCAACACTTTGTTCGTGGTTCGCGGTAGGACCTCAGATTTTGCTCAATCACTCCATATTAATAGACTATAGCCGCAGCTATTCCTCTTTTAACACACTCGCCACTACTGTTTGACTAAGTGCTAATGCTATACTGATATAAATCGTATAGAAATCCTACGCCAGTGACACGCATGTGTGAAAGATTGTACTCCTATGCCGGCGACACAACATTTGTGTTAAAAATGTTAGTATTTTCTTTGAGATGGTATATGTATGTTTATATGATTACATTTATTTATGTATGTCTATTGGAATTTTCGTTTGTGTTGTTGGTATTGTTTTTAAATATTTTCCTTTTTCTGCACGTAGGTACATAATTTTTTTGTAATCGTGTCTCCTCTACCCAAAGGCTGTCTGGAAAAGATCGCTTTTTAGCGATTAGGCCGCCTTTTGTGACCTTTGTTTTTTGTATTTCTTTTGTTTTGTGTACTTTTATTTTTTATTACGTGTGAGGTGTGCAATAAAGAGTTTTTCACCACACTGCTCGTAAACACGCTGTTTGTCCTTCAATTTCAGAGCGCAAAACTGTGTTTTTAATCTCTAGAGGTTAAAGTATTTTTTTTTTTAATCTTCTGGATAGACTAAAGCAATAACTTATACGGCCTGAGAGTGCAATAAGCTTTTTGACGTTTGAACTAGACAGTACGTTCGAAAACTCATAGTTTCAAACAGATTCATACACATGAACCTTTTATAATATTATATTCAATATGCTAAAATCCAAATTAAATACCACATTTTGTTGTAAAAGGCTTTTAATTAAAAGTTCTAAAAATACGACAAATAAAAAACAATAGAAAAATGAAAGTGTTTTCACTATGCAAATTTCAGAACGCATCCGAATATTTTTTCTTTTAAAATTACATGCCACGCCAAGATTAATATTTAAGGTTATTTTTTTATTATTTGTTGATTTGTTTATTTTTTGGAAGTTGAGGTCTTGCATATAAATACCTTCTAATGTGTTATGTTTGAGTTTTATTTCGCATATTTCCTCGCTTTAGTGTGGTGAAAAATGTTGTGTTTCACTCGGCAGCAAAGCTTGTTCAACTCTCGTGCCTTAAAACCCTCGTATCGCTCAAGATTCCATTTTATGAACCACTCGCTGCGCTCGTGGTTCAAATTCTGGAATCTTTCGCTTTCTCGGGTTTCAATATTTGCACAAGAGTTAAACAATCACTTTGCTCCCTAGTAAAACAAATAACTATTGCATTGTATTGTATTTTCTATATCACTATTTGTTTTTGAGCACGTACTCGTAGTGTGATATTTTAGCTTAGCGCAGTAGATACAAGTGATACAACAAGAAAGTCTGAAGTATAAAGGAGAAAACAAAGACCTCTTTGACGACAGTTGTAGGCTTTTGTTAGAAAAGTTCACAGAGTAGCGCCTAGGGGCTGTAAATAAGAACTTCCTTAATACATATTCTCAAGCAATATATGCCTCAAACGCTACGAACAAATAAAACATCGCCATACTAGATCGCCTTTTAAAAACACCCTTGTGGCCTACTACCGCGAAAATCGAAATTCGTAAATTTCGAGGATTTTTCTCTGTCACTCAAACGATTGCGTCATTAGAGCGAAAGAGACAAACCCTCGAAATTAACGAATTTCGTTTTTCGCGGTAGGGCCGCTGAGATCTTCCCATACATTACACTTATGAATTTCTTGTATGTATTACCTCTAGAAACTTAAACAGTTATTTGATAATACTTGTGATTGGTCCGTCAAAGTTATAATGGTTATATAGCCATAGATGTTGCGCCGACATAATATACGCGTATTGCGTACGAGTGTATATAGTCTTTAACAGGCAGACAGATGCCAAAAATGCGCAAAATTGAACTCTTGTCACTTTGATATAATGTTGAAACTATAAGATCTAGTCTTGGTCATCAATGAAACTCCCTTTTTAGTTGGTATTTTGTGTATTACTTTTGATATGTTAGAGAATTACAAATGCAAATCACAATGATTTTTTCGCCGAAAACGTCAATGTCGATTCCCCGCCTTTCAATGAGGGTTTTTGATACTTTTTCTGCCGCTATGGGGAGGTGAGATGGCAGCACTGAGCCGACCGTATAACGAACTGTCAAAATAAATACGCGCATTTAATTTTCAACATATTTATAGGTTTATTTATTCTGAAAACCATTACTTTAGTCATATTGTTACCTAAAATAAATAAATAAAATAGTTCCAAGTCAATTCTCGTGAAATTAACAAAGTTATAGTAATTCTTTTGAATACCAGTGACTTTGAGCGCCTGTTTTAGAGTTCAATCTTCAGTTCGACGACCATGTATTAGTCGTAATCCATTACAAAATCAATTCTCTTCCAAATAAAATAGAATTTCAATATTTTAGGCCCAGGTGCCTATGAATAGTATGAATCTGACAGCTGTCGAGACCAGGTGCGACCGAAGCGCCGCCTGGTGGCAGAAAAATTATCGAAAACCCTCATTGTCACAGCCTTTCATATTAAAAAAAAAACAAAATAGTATTGCCATACCAAAATGGCAATACCCAAATTAATATAAGAGTTGCTATATACAAGTCAAATAATACCCTTTTACGCAATGAGATATAATATAAAAATTAGTACTGTTATGCTATAAGTTTATAATTGTAATTAACCTTACAAAACATGGTGGGAAACATAATATTCCCTCTGCCTTATAAAGGGTTAAGAAAAACGTCCTGCCCACAGCGGCTCAATTGCACAAATGTTTTGGGGGTATTTTTGACCGCCTTGAATGCTCATTCTATCCCCCTCTCTACGAAATCAACGAATTTCGACGAATTACGATTTGTGTAACGAACGAATTTCTTAGAGTGGGTATAGAATGAGCATTCGCTCGTTTGGTGTAAATCCACCTCAACATAAAACACGAGGATTTTGTCAAAGCGTTTGGTATTATGCATCTCCTATATTTCCTTTTTTATAAGCTTTTATTTAGCTTCCCCGCATCATCATCGTCATCAGCCCATAGTCGTCCACTGCTGGACATAGGCCTTCACGGTACGAGCCAGGATTTGAACCCACGACCTCCGGATTGAAAGTCAAACATCTAAACTACTGAGCCACCACCGCTTAAAACCTGTAAGTTTAGGTAAAATTACACTTTTAAAACTTTAAAATCTAAAATAATTGCGAAAACTTACACTCGCGAACATGAAAAAGCAACTACGACTTTGCACTAAAAGTAAATGGTTTCCACATAAAGGTCCGTACGTCTGTGACCACATTCTAACTTTCAAAGTTAAAATTCACTTTGCGTATAATGAGTAGAAACGAGACTGTATTTCAAGCAATGCAGATGCATTAAATTCGTCTGAACGACCATTAAGCTTCGACCAGCTTTTGTGGGTACTTTAATAAACCAACTACGTCGCGTGCATTTGAATCCGTTTGTTAGTACATTCTGTACCTGTTTAAGCTTTCTGTCACCCGGCTATAGTCCAGTGGATAGGATACATTAGGAGGTAAATTCTCATCATAATTGCCACGCTGGGAAGGCAGATTGCCAATCGCAGTAATGTATCCACTATGATGATGCTGCCTCATCAATTTCAGTCGGTAAATCGCGGGAAGAGTTGAGGTTATCAGTTTATTCTTACTACGGTCACCACCCAGCAGACATTTTGAATATAATCTGTACATACTTTAACACATTAAAGTAAGTTTGGGATCGTAGTTGGGAACCTTTGAACTAAGAGAGGTGTATGGTCATCCCATAATGTAGTAACAGATGTGCTTACCATACAACATACTGCGATAGACTCTGGCCACGGGATTCAAACCCGCACCCTCTGGATTGCCGGTCCAACGTGCTTCCAGAGTCGTTCGCAGTTATTTTTTGTATAGTAAGCACATCTATTAAGGTGCATTCAGACTAAACGAGCATTCGCAATTCTATCCCCCACTCTACGAAATCAACGAATCACGTTTTGTGTAGCGATCGAATTTCGTTGAGGGGGTTAGAATAGCGAATGCTTGTTTGGTCTGAATGCACCTTTACTACATTGCGAGATTATACGAAGTGTAAAAAAGTAACACCAATATCAATATGTTTAATCAATTAATCATAAACAAGTTGATATTTTCTTATCATTAGGTTTAACCGTCATAGAAGGAAAGAGGTAGACCACGGAGATGCTACGTGACACAAATAAAGGAGAACGTACATGTCGCATCGCACAAGGAGATGATATATATGGCAGAGGACAGACAACGCTGGAGACTGCTTCATCGTGAAGAGCGGAGCTCTTAAGTATGGGATTAGACAAAAATATAGGTACCCATTTCCTTAAAAAAATCCATAAGAAACGTGCTGATACATGAGCTTTTACGTCTGCGACAACCTGTAGACTTACTGTATTTATTTCTGTCACTTCTGTCACTCCTACGAAGGCGTCTTGCGATTTATCTTTGTGACAGATAAATCCTCAAATTTTACGATTCTCGATAATCGTTCCTCTTGATTATACGAGCACATCCAGACAGAATAATTTTAGCCGCAGGTCAAACAGCCTTCACTTCGGCAGATTAAACTTCATAATAAAGCAAGGTTTGTGGAAAACGTGTCTCAAATGTCGCGGTAACAGCTTGTTCTTAATTATTATCTAGAAGTGGTCGGTCCTAAAAATTGATCAACGATTTTGATCCTTCTGCTTTGGAGATACGATCCAAAGTGTTACATATTTTTTGGCCTAGGATATTAGTTTCATCGGAGAGGGAGGACGTAAACCATTTGGTTAAACTTGAGGTTTGGTGTTCTAGAAGAAAGTGGGTATAATGCGATGTAAATTGGTTCCAATACCTTTGAAATCTATTTAAAGTGGAAGAATATTTTAAGGTCATAATTCTAAGTAAGATCTTGATTATTTGATATTGATACCTATAAAAAAAAAAAAAATTTTATACCACTCATTTTCTTTTTAATTTTGTAACTCAATGTGACTTAAAAGGAATTTATTGATGTACTATGAGGTCCATGAGGGATCAATAACTATGTTTTTTTTATTTTACTCAAATGTGTTTTTTTGTCTTTGATAATTTAAGTAAAGGGACTTCGGCCGGACCCATGTTGTTTTGTTTAATTTATAGGTAGATCCCTAGTTCTTAAGACAGCGTTGTTTACGCCAGAAAAGTGATTTGGAGGTTTTCCAGGTCGAAGCATCAATTTCCCGGTAATCCCGGCTCTCAGCTCTTCGAGTTAATGCCCGGGACACCCGAGGGGATTTTCTGGAGCTTACTAAGACATTTTATTTACTAGACTATCTTTCTTTAGATGTCAGATCTTATATCCTTAGTTTTTTTATTTAGTAAACAACTTTCTAATCTAAAAGTGCATGTTTCCTGATGTAAACTGCTATTTCATTGATTAAAAATACAACAAGCACATGGGAAAAAAATACTTTGGACTAAAATGTTGACTCTGGTATCTAGTATAGTATAGTATAGTAGTATATAGTACTAGGTAGCTCCAATTAAAGTACCAAGCAGCCTGTTAAATTTAACGGAATTCAAAAAAACACGGTGTATAGGTATATACTTTCAAACCGGAGGTCCTGGGTTCGAATTCCTTGTTCATCCTTGTAGATAGGCGAATGAGAAAACCGTGCAAAATACACCTGTCTGGCACCAGCGTATCTATCTCAATTATGCTAATCTGTGGCGTGGTTGGAATTGGAACTATTTGCACAATTTGAGCGCCACACTAACACAGGCGAGACTGACACGTAGGTATGTAGGTATGTATTGTATAGTAAGATTGATTATTGTATAGTTATAGACGTGATTTAGGTACCTATCTACCTATAATCAAGATAATAATTATAATATGAAAGAGTAACAGAGGGAAAACTACGATACGATACTAAGCGTTAGCGATTGGCAACTTGGCTAAGCATCCTGCACAGATATCAGCGTCCCGGCTGCTCCGATCCGATGTATTTGATGGCTGTACAAGTCACGGGTATAATATATTGAAATTGAAACCAACCACAACGCCCCCTAAAGTACCTAACCCATATGCGGGGCTTCGCGGAGGTTTCGTGATAAAACACCTTGCATTTGCAATTTTTTACCGTCTTTCTTCTCCGTATTCGACGCACTATATTAGGTTCGATGAGGTAACCGTACTTGCAAGAGAAAAGTTCATCATGCCACGGAAAATACGGGAAGCCATCGAAATAGGTCGTCATCCGAATTTTAATCGTGGTTGGTCAGTGCCACCGGTTTTAGGTACTTATTGCATCGGTAGACAGTGTAGACGAGCCCTTATTACTTAGTGACGTAGTGGGTGTTGTGGGCAACCCGCAATTCGACAAAAGTGACAATAAGGGTAGTTCTCCTTTTTTCGCTGCCCCCGCCAGCTTAGTTTTTCGTTCCGACTTGAATGAAGAGGGACGTATAGTCTTATCTCGCAGCGAAAAACTTTCGCACCAATCATGTGCTAGGCTTTGTACATGATTGGTGCGAAAGTTTTTCGCACCTAAGTTTTACATGCCGTGTGGTGACGGCATTAAGAATACATATCACCAACCCAATTCATCCTGTGGGTGTCGTAAGACTCGACTAAGGGATCGAAGTGTCACTGACCATCATTTGATAAAAGATTGATGATGGGCAGCAGCGTCATCATAGTGGACAGTGTGGACACATTACTGCGATCGCCAATTCGCTTGCCCAGCGTGGCGATTATGGGCATTTACATCCTAATGCGTCTATACACATAGTTAATAAGAGAAGCCTACGTCCAGCAGTGGACTATCATGGGCTGATGATGATGATGATGAAGTTTTACAGGAATGTGTCACAGCGCAATAAAAATGTTACCCGCAGAATTTTTCTGATAAAATTAAAAAACCCCAACACAACTTTGCCAATGGCTGGAATTTTCAAAATACACATCATCGAATAATTCGTACTCATAAAAAAAATTGCAGGTAGCGGAAATGTTATATTTTCAGATTTTTTTTTATATTTGCTGCATGTTCTAGTGGACAATTCTAAGAACTTTCAGTGTGGATGTGGACCTCGTAACATTTTCGGGGTTATAACCAGTAAACATCGCCTAAAAGCCGTCAAACGTAGAACCAGCCATGTTCAGTTTAATTAACACCCATACGAGTACCCATACATAGTCATACACCGGCTATCACAGTGTTGTACAATTTGGGAAACGCATTTGGGCGGCCGGGCGATGGGCGTGAAATTACCGTCGCCGTCTGCCTTCTAAACTACAATTACGTGTATTTCCTGTTAGACTGAGCAGCTCATAGGTGACGATTCGGCATATTCAGAAGTTGTATTTTAGGGCATAAATAAAATAAAATAAGTAAAAAAATTTTTAAGTTAAACGGTTTTTATTGCACCAAAAACTAGAAATAATAATTGTTGTGGCAGGCAGTAACAGACACTGACACTGGAGTATCAGATTTGAGGACTTGGACGTTAGTGTTAAATTCGCATGTTTCTACTTAATATCTGAAGAATTTCTTTAAAAGATAAATATCGATAAAACATAAACCTTACGGTTATTGTAGGCAGTACTGCAGCATCAGGAGTGAGGAGTTGGAAGTCAAGATCAGGCTGTTAGTATTTGATTATGCCAAACATTCTATACTTTATTTTTCACGTGTCTAACACTCTTGGTTAAGTTAAGTACGTCTGCAGCATCAGGCTTTGAGGATACAAGGATACAAATATTATAAATTATAATATTGCATTGTCAAGGGGACTTGACAAGAGTTCCAAATTTTATTGATTTCACAAGATTTGAAGCAACGATGACAGTTGAATACGCGGTGAAGTTAATAAAAACCGTTTAAAAAGGCCAAAATGACAACAACAACGATACAATCAAATATGTTCTAGTTTTCCCTTCGATAGAAAAGTACTCTTTCATATTTCTGCCCGATAATTATACAGTGAATGACCTGAATCATGAAAAATCGATAGGTACCTACATACGGACCTACGTTACCTACAAACTATTGTTTTATTCAGCGGTTTCTTTTCTTACCATCCCACGAATTTACCCTTATCAAAGGGTATAAGGAATACCTAATAATACGGATTGGGATCGCACTAAAAGCATCAGATAAATGTATACCTGCAAATCAACCTTTTTTACGATTTTTGGAAAGTGGCGTCAAATGGATCTTTTCACTGAATATGTCCTTTTTAGGATTTCGTAGTAAACTAGGAACTTACAGTTTCGCCATGTCTATCTGTCCGCAGCATGACCGTTAGTACACTTAGTACTAGACTTTGCAATTTCGTATAGATAACATTAATATAAATTTTAATCACGCCGACATAGTAGGTAGGTTTGCTGGTGGACCTCCTACTCCTACCTACAGGGTCCGCCCGGATGGGTGCGCCAAAGTATTTATAAAATTGCAACTTAGATTATTGGAACTCCGAAAATGTTTCTTATACAATTTAACTTCATAATGATCGGTATTTAGAATAATCTTTGTTCATAATTATCATCACATAGAATTATTTATGTTCATAATATTGTTTTTCATACATATTTTTAGTACTAACTTTTATGTTTATATAATTTTTCACTATACTTATTTTATGCTATAAATTCTAATGTTATAGGTATTTATTTTTATCTGTACTGGTTTTATGTATGAATTATTTTTGTTTAATTAAATATAAATCGTACTATTACTGTAAACTAGCTACCTGCACAAATCAGGTTGTGGCAGAGTAGGTACTGTACTAAACGGGTTCCCTCTGAACTTTATTTGTCGGAAACGCTTAGGACATAACAGACTTGGAATAATCTATTTTGGCATCAACTTAATGAGACAGAAACATCACTTGGCTTAAATAACAATATTTCGAATATTATTTTGTCCGAAACTATCTTGGCATATCATTAATTACGCCGAGTGTTATAAGACAGAAATTAGTTTTGCATTTTTTTTTGGGCATGTAGCCACATGTTCGAAACTTGCCTTTTACGTCAGGCAGAATTTGCTGTGAGGGTGAAAATTTTTGCAGTGAGCGAGCGAAGCGAGCGAACAAAACCTTCCGGGGCAGATCCGACTCGGATAGGTTAGGTTAGAAGACTAAGGCGGGAGCTTTGCTCCCGCCTTAGTCTTCGAGGTTATTTTTTTTTAGCAACCTAGAAAGTACTCAGCTCAGTAACACAGTAACTAACGTATAGAATATTACTACTACCTCGATTATATTGAGAGGTTGTAATTATTCCTTCTGTGTTATGCTAAAACAAACTATGCCGATACTTTTTATGCACATCTAGATTATGCCTCATCATAAATAGGAGCATCGAAATTATGCTCGAATAATATTCGAACAACTCGAAATCTAACACAAAGAAATATGCTAAAGTTGAGTATGCCACAACAGTTTCTGCACAAAGCCCATTATGACTGCATAGTTTATGTTATTCATAAAATAATTATACCACAACAGAGTGAACCTAATGGGAAAATGTTTATAACTAAACAATTTATTTCAAATAACTTTATGAGTATAGATTAATCTACTTGACGACTTTAGGAGGATAAAATTTCGAAATAAAAATCGTTATGAACATTGTAGGTAGAAGTATAATTTTTAGTAAGAAAAAAAGTATGAAATAAAATTTTCGGAGTAATGATGATTATGAGTTAAAAACGGTATTAGTAAAAATATTCGAAGAAAAAATTGTATAAGTGCCAATATGGACCCCGCCCGGATAGCTATCAGCTACCACCGTCTACCCGTTAACATGCCGCTAAATAGCAGTGTTTGCACTGCTGTGTTTAGGTTTGGGGGTAAGATAGCCGGTGTAATTACTGGCATAGATAGAGGCAATCTATCTAAGTCCTCAGGATACTCGATTTTCTGATCGCTATGTCCATGGGCGTCAGTTCCTGCTTTCCATTAGATGGGTTGAGAGCTCAGTTGTCTACCTTCGTCACATAAAAAAGTAGGTAGTAATAGTACATTTCATTTTTTTTTCGACTAGGGTGAAAGTTGGAGCCCGAGTGAAACGAGGGCGACAATCACCCGAGTTAAAAAGAAGTTTTTACACGTGTATCGAACGACTTTTTTCATAACAAGTACCTTAAAAAGATAAATTTACGCATAAGAAGCGTGCGCAAAGTTTACTTTTCCGCACTAGTTAGGAAAAATTAATACCTATTACTTTTCATGGGAAAATAATCCATCTAGCTTTGTCTTGATGGCCACAAGTAATATTCCAGCTTAAATAATTTTCAACACCTCGTTTCAGTACCCAAACTTGTTTTGAATGACGCATTCTTGGAAAACTAGTTTGACCTAACGGGTAACCATAGTGTCATATCATATTATACATCGGTACACATTAACGTTCTCACTAATTGGCTATAATTTCGCCAAAGAGACACCATTACCGAATAAAGTTCGATTGAATTCACTGTCAAGGTGCATAGACCAAGCCAGCATTCGCTATTCTATCCCCCCACTCTACGAAATTCGATCGTTACACAAAACGTGATTCGTTGATTTCGTAGAGTGGGGGATAGAATAGCGAATGCTCGTTTGGTCTGAATGCACCTTCAATACTATCAAACATGTACAGTCGCCATCAGATATATTAGAGCTGTCACGGTGCTCAAAAATATCTGAACATGCACTCTAAAGGTGCTCAACTCTACGAAATTCGTTCGTTACACAAAACGTGATTCGTCGAAATACGTTGATTTCGTTGAGTGGGGGATAGAATGAGCGAATGCTCGTTTGGTCTGCACCTTGACGCCATGACAATAGAGGCGTGCTCAGATATTTATGAGACTATACTTAATGACGAAAATGTCAGTAGGATAGACTTACATGTGATTAAATATATGTTTCACTTTAATCCTTAATTTTTACTTATGTATATCCGAAAACAATGTCACTTAAATCTCTTGTGCTTATGTCTTAGTGGGAATTGTTTCAGGATGTAGGTAGTATTTACTTTGTAAATTGCACTTCATTTACTTTCTTGTATCTGCCTATGTTTGTTTTTTCCCCAATAAACAAAATAAAATAAAATAAAATTTGGCAATATTCGTCACAAAGAACATCTTCGACCCATATTTTTTTAAGACAGAATTTTCTGCTTATACAATGGCGAACGCACGACTTTATTTCACTAGCGCAAGCTCAAAGTGGCCACACAAGTAGAGTTATTTTAACATGTTGCCGGCGCGGCGGTACAAGATAAAGTCAGATGTTTACTAAACCGTGAGTTAGATCACAGGCAGTTCCGGAGTTTTGGGAATTTAGATTCCAGGAACATTAGAAAAGTAAAATATAAAAATAAACTTTAGTCACCTTTGCGACATCGCGAGGGAATTTCTTGAGGAAACTTTTTAACTTTCAATGGTTTCTCAGAATAAGTTTTGCACAATCATGTTAGACTCAGTTTTCTTGTGCGCAAAATTTATTAATTTATTTTTAAACCATTAATGTATTATGAGTAATTTTTATATTTCAAAATAATTCTTAGACAGAAAGGTTTCTCAACGCTTTGATCCAGAGTATTAGTACATTCACATCATTACATCGTTCACATAACTAAAGAAGGATTAATATTATATTTTAATGACAAACGGGTTTAATCGCGTAAACTTACGTTTACTTAATTTTATCCTGACGTTTCGAGCATGACTTTACACCCGTGGTCGCAGGCATAAAATTAAACGTCGATTAAGACCCGTTTTTCATTAAAATATTAGTGATAATCGTGAAAGTGTAAATCAATATAATGATTAATATTATTATATTAAATCAAATCAAACTGAGTGTATGTTTTCGAATAGTTCATGTACCTAAGCGTTTTTTAATGATATCATCCAAACAAATGAAATGTGTTTTATCATTTCTACATCAATATGTCGTCAACCCTACGCCGCTACATTTTTAATATGAAAGTTGCCATGAACGCGGTACCAAAATGTTTTCCTATTTCGCTGACTCGCCGGAAAAATTTGCAATGTCATGGTAACTAAACATGCATTTCCCTGTTTAAAACATCCCCCATGTTCCTGATTTATGGGGAGTGATATGTAGTAAAACCGCCCCTTGTACCATGATTGATCTATGGCAGTGGGATTTGAATGCCCTCCTGTCCGACATGTCGATACTTTTGAGTAAGTAAACTTTAGTTACTTGACACCACGGAAAGATTAATGTTTTCTATACGTACAAATTGCTTTAAAACGACTTTTAAAAAGTTTGTAATAGCACAACTTTTTTTATTGTGGTCTTCATTGTTGTAAAGAAATAAGGCATATTATCTGAAGAACGAAATAATGTAGGCGTTTTGGAGAATTGAGCACTAAGTTGTACACGACGAGTAGCCAGAGAAACTTTTTTAAAAAATGCCTAGAAAATGCGTTGTGAATCTATTAAATATACAATTAAAATAGTTTATTATAAAGTTTATTGTCAGCTGCTAAATTTATTTACATTGCTGAAAACCAGCCTGGAATAATAATCATAGGTATTTTGCTTAGTAAAAATAAGTAGATTTTTTTACGAACATAGAACTTAGTAGGCAGGTATATCGCAATGTTTTTTTAATCAACTTCGTGCCGTTGTCGCCCAAATTTAACTATTTTTTAAGATTTAGATTTAGATTTATTCATTTGCACAACATTTGATTACTATATAAATTACATTGTAGTCAATCCATAAGAATCCACATTGTGCTCGTCAATACAAATTACATAAAATTACAAAATACAAGTAAGAAATAAAGCATAAATAAAAAAGTAATGAAGTAAGTATTAATTGATATGTAAATTTTTAGTTCACAGTGTCTTGGTTTGGTTTGTAATGTGAAACTTATTGGAATAAAAATCATTAGGTACCTACAGTCCACCAGTTTTAGGATTAATCGGTATTTTCAGAAATAAATGCTTCTAAAACATGACAGCGTCGTGTAGGGTACAGTGAAATATGATTTTACTTTAACGAGCATCCGATTTACATAATTTATGCATTAAGACCGGACATAAAAACTTCATACAAAGCGAGTCTCGGGTGACGTTAATTTAAATCAAGATAGCTGGGCAGTTAATACGTTTTTAAAAACCAGTCAAGAGTAAGTCGCCCCACTATTCTGAGGGTAATATACCGGGTGGTCAATCCTAATGGGTCAGTGGGAAGAATTTAAAAACTATAAAAGATAGACAGAATTGTTCTTAGGAACCATGGTGTTGAATTACGAGCCAAGAAATTATAGGTGTACATAATGTACTTTCATAGATTTTTACTTTAGCTACATAATGGTGAAAAAAATTTTTTTTCGATGAATTCATATCAATCTCTCTGCTTTGCCTAAACATGGTTGAGAATGCCTTAAGACATTAAGTCCGCTTTTTAACCGTCAAGTTTTTCTTTTGTGCAATAAAGATTAAATAAAAAATCAAATTCAAGTTTTTTTGTGAAAGGTGCAACGTTATATTTTTAATAGATATATACAGGGCGTCCCAAAGTTATGGGACATTTAGGGGAAGTACCTTAAATATTGTAGACAGGTAGTGTATTTTGCTGAAAGAAGACTTAAATGTTATTTTTAAAACTTAGTAATAGTAAATTCAAAGTTTTTCAAAAAATTTGGTACTTGCTTCACCCGGAAATCGAACCAACTCCAATTTTGTTCGAATTTTGAACCAAACTTCTTTGGTTATTCTTTTAATTTTAGATACTATATTTTTTAAGAAAAATTGTTATTTTTTATCCATTCTTCCGAATGACATCATAAAATTACGAAAAAAATATTTTCGTATTAAAGTAGGTAGGTTCGATGCCAACAAAGAGCATTTTTTTTAATGCAGTAATATTTAATTTTCAAAATAAAATAAAGTCGTCTTTCAGCAAAATATCCTATCTACGATATTTAAGGTACTTCCCCTTCATGTCCCATAACTTTGGGACGCGCTGTATATTTCCTACAAACAAATGAATAGACAATTAGACAGATGAGGCTCACTAATAGGTTCCGCTTCTACCCTTCGGCTACGGAACCCTAATAATGCGCCTTCCATCAGGGTGGAGTAAATTACTTAAGAAAAGTTAAGCCGGTTGTCATTGTTGTAGATGGAGCTGTACTGATGACGTTTGGGAGGGTTAAAATTAAAACTTGAACTCGACGACCTCTATAGTTTAGTTGTCACTTACTGTAGCCGTACCATGACTTTGCAAGTATCGGTAACTTTAGGTTTTACTCGATACGTATATCAGGCCATCGCGCTCGCTCTATTATGTCTGTGCGAGCGCGATAGGATGCATTACGGATCGAGTAAAACCTAACGTATCCTTTACTTTCCAACATTTGGGGTTCGAATCCCGGTGAGGGTATCTCTTTGTGTATTTATCATAAAATATTTCTTCCTTTTTATAACTGTTATGTATAGCATATTTATGTATCTATATTTTGTGTACAATGTCGTCGATAACACAATTTTTAATTAAACTTTCCGTGGGACTAGTATGCTTTGTGTAAAATATTATCATGGTGATGATGACATTAAAAGTGTGGTAAAAAAGAATGCCCTGTATGCGGCAGACGGCAGAGTTGGGCCAAACATAGTACAATTATTCCTTCCGATTGCTTTTGTATGTGTACTTTGTAAACTAGATCACAAAGTACACATACAAATATAATATACAGAAGTAATCACATAACTTTTTACCCAACTCTGGGATGCGGGCACGATGAATCCATTTTGTTGTAAATAGATTAAAACGCCGCTACTAAAACGTAATCCGTGTGGCGTTGAATACTACACGCGTGCGGCATAAAGGAGGCCGCTTAGTAGGCAGCCGCGTGATGCGGGAGGCAGGAAAAATGACAGTTGAATAATTCAATCTAATGCATAGTAATGGAAGACACGTCAAAATCACCAACTCCTATTATACGTACTACTGGTACCTACTGGTACCCGCTGTTTACGTGACTGTGTATTAAGTACCTAAGCTTTTTTTCGCCGAATTTCAAGTGGAATAATATTCTTTGTCTAGGCATGATTTTCACTTTTGCAAAAATTGATCTCATACAGGTAAATTAACCAAAACTGGCACGAATGGATCGAGTAAGTGACAGAAAGTATTTATGAGCGGATGTCAAAATAACAGTAGATAAAGATTGGTATAGAACTGCCGCATACACACAATATAATTGTGTCATTCATTATAAATATTAGACGTCATATACCAAAGGAAAAATACAGAGTCCACGAACTGTCCAACACAAAAGATCAATAAGATTTTCGCGGCTAATGCCTAGCCTAAACCACTCGGTCACTCCAGCTTAGCGTAGGTACCTACACCGGTCGAATTCCTCAGGTATATTATAAGGTTAGGAGCCTTTGACCATACTCTAAGGGGCAACGTGTGTTACTTAATATATGATTTATGCTGCTGTGGTATTTAATAGCAATCTGATGAATCTTTTGTACCAGTTAAAACCTTTACACACTACACTGATAGAGGAAATGCATATCCTGCAAACAAAAGGCTCGCGGCATATCAATCAACTGACAGCAAATGCGGTCGTAGCTGACCTCTTGTGAAAGTCACTGCCGTGCAACCCGTCTGACGGGTGCAATGGCACACATTTGAGTCCCGATTACTCCCGGCCATTTAAGTATTGTTCCCTTGATGCGATGCAATTGGCAATTTGACTAATTTATCGTAGAGACGCCGACGCAGGCCCAACAGGGTAAATTTAGGGGGTAAATGTGGACCTTGGCGGTAAGTAAAGAAAGACAGATGTACAGGATTTTTGAAGTTCGCGGTATGCCCTTACGGCCCGGCCACGACATCGGTCTAAGGCGACCGGCTTAGCGGAATACGTATGGTGCTCCCTCTCGTACCCATATCGGCATCCCGCTCCAACTCATGGATTCGCTCGCCGCTGGTCGCCTTAGACCAATGTCGTGGCCGGGCCGTTAGACCTCTTGATTCCCAAAACAATTTTTTTATTGTAAGAATATTCCAAAAAAATACTTTAACTTTAGGGGATTTTTTTATTGTTGATACATAAAACGAGGTTCGTAGGTAAGTATTATTCATACCGAAACTGATCGAGCTAACTAATCTCTAAAGGTGGATTTAGACCAAACGAGAGAATGCTCATTCTATCCCCCCACTTTACGAAATCAACGAATTTCGACGAATCACGTTTTGTGTAACGAACGAATTCCGTAGAGTGTGGGATAAGTAGAATGAGAATTGTCTCCTGTTCGTTGCCGCCGCGATTTGGGCTCTACTTTTCACTTACGATCAGGTGGAGTGGAGCCCCCTTGTTGTGCCAACATAAAAAAAAAAAGAGCTGTCGCTCTTTTAGTCTAAATCTACGTTTACGAGTCTAAATACGCAAGGACTTTATTTTAATATCGTAGTCCCGACGTGAAAGAAAATTCCTTATTTATCCATTTTTATGTGCAAATCAGCGACGTGCTTCAAGTACTTCTCAGACCGCCCCGTCCGTTCTTAATGAAGGATTTCTTTCTACAACTTTTCAAGAAAGCGGTTTAATTTTTTTACCCTCAAATAAAAGACAAGCTCGAAAAAAAAACAATAAAAAATAGGTACTTATACTGAATATGGAAACAAATATCCAGTACAATGAAAAAATAACCTGCGAGCATAGATTTAGAATATGGATATGGATTTGACAACGTAATAATAATAGCAAGAACGAAAGGGATGGTCTTATGAAACTTTTTACTAGTGAAAGTGAAAAGGAACGATAATCGTCCGTCCTTATCACTGTGCCACTATTTTTTGTGTGTGTGTGTTAGATGCTAAGTCTAAGTGCCACACACACAAGTATCTTCTTAAAAAAAGTATGTAGTAAGTGACTTTGAGGATTTAGTAATGGAGTCGGCTTCATATCGTTTCCCCTCTGCCAAAGACTTTGGCCAAGAATTTGTACATTGACCAAACCTGTTTATAAAAACTATTTCATTAATCGATTCTTCGCAGTCTTGTAATCGTTATGTACCCGTAACAAGCTCCGTCAAAATGCCTGTATGTGCTATGTATGGATTCAAAACTCGTTCAAATACATCATGTATACAAAATATGCGATACCCTTTCATATCTTGGCTTTATTTGTTTATATTACAACATTTTATTACATAAAATTGTTCAAGAAAATCAAGTACCAGGGAATCGATAGCAAAATCGGTTTCAAATATATCGCACACAATTAGTATTTTCATTTTTAACTGATGGAGAAAGTTTGACATTTATTGTATTCTCGTATTTAAGGTTAATAAGGTCTACCCATCTTTAAATTTTGTGGGAAATATCAGACTTAGTGAATCAACTAAGACAGAAGACTCTGCCTTGGTCTAATGTTAAGCTTACATGTAAGCCAATAAGGTTGAATATTTATTGCGCTTATTTGGAATACGTATTACGCGCGAAAATACATAGTGATGTGAACGTTACTCTTTATGACACAATGTCGAGAGTAGGTATAAAATGTCGAGATACGGACACTTGTGTTTACGTATATTAGTGTTCTCACAGTAAGTAAATAAAAACAGTCTTATCGAATTCAATAACTTCATTTTTACAAGTGCTACTTAACGCTAGTTGGACCTATATTATAAATTGTATTTAGGTACTTACTAAAATATCACTAAGGAATATCAATATCACCGGACTTATTGCAAAAACTTGTATGTATACGCACCTACGCACCTTGTACAGTCGAGGAAATTGAATGTTTAGCAGTTTATGGCTCACTTTACATTGGACGTTTTAGTACATACATAACAACCAAATTAACTTGAACCGCAAATTGCTAAACATTAAATTTCCTCGAATGTACCTACGCACTTGTATTCAAATTGTATCCTTACGAGTATTCACAATTAAGCCTCAGTGAGTTTTACCCCAGCTAACTAAAACTTTCTTACTATAACAAAATAAATAATACTCGTATGTACACTCGTATGGACATACATTGTTTTCTTTCACAACCGCTAATTAATATTATTTATTAAATATTATAATTGATTTACGGATTTCGAAATGCACGTGATTGACCGAGACTTTCCTTACAGTTACAGCCTTCGTAATCAAAGATCGCGATAAACGAAAACATAATCAATTGAAGTAGGTTAATGGCAAGACATTCAGGCGGTTTTGTATTAAAATTGGTTGATTAATTAATAACTGTTACTAATTGTCTGTTTACTTTTATTTAAATACTCAAAACAACAATATATAGTACCAAAGTGCACGTCAATCTATGACGTTTAGAAAAATATATCGATACGATAATCTTCAGACACTTGAAAGCCATATGAATCGGTTCGATTACACCTACGTCGATAGTATGAAATTGTGTCCGCATAGAAATTTTACTGTATTAGTGTGATAATTTAACTTAGTGTTGTGGTATTGTTTAAGTGTGCGTGAGTAGTAACGAGAAGAAGAAATGCATTTGTAGTTAGATCGTTTACATGTGTGCTACCTCGTCCCCCTCGGAAATTGGCAGAATGTTTTGTTAGGAAAGTTATAGCGATACCGTCTCCCCATACTAAATCCTCAAAGAGTAAGTGACTATGTCTATCCCTCTTAGTGGCACACTATGTGCGGCCCCTCGCCTGCGAGCGACTGCGGTTGACATAAGACTGGAACTCCCAACCTCTGGGTTGCCAGTCCACTCCTGTAAGCCAGTTTAGACTGCCAATCCAGAGGTTGTGGGTTCGAATCCCATGTCAACAGTCGCCACAGTTAATTTTTTCGTGGCACTAAATATGTTTCCATATTAAACCTAGATTTATGTTGTTTACGGTAAAAAAAGGACAAAAATAATCACTACATTTTAATGAATTTTTTTTTAACCGATTTTAATCGATTTCTCTAAGATCCCAGCATTAAACCGTGACGTGGTGCCAATGGGACCATTTCGGGGTTAAGTACCTATAGCCACTCGATTAAAAATAGTTTTCAAAATCGGTTCACGGTTCTTGGTTCTAATAGGAGATATCGAATAACATAAAGGTGGATTTACACCAAACGAGCGAATACTCATTATATCCCCCACTCTACGAAATCATCGAATTTCGACGAATTACGTTTTGTGTAGCGAACGAATTTCGTAGAATGTGGATATCATATATAATCATTTATTCAATGCAACCATGGTATTTTACAGAGGTGTTTACAGATTTTAGGTACAAACATGGACCCCACTAGGGTGTAGCATTTTTACATATAAAATAGTACAACAAAACAAAGCAAAACAAAAACGACATGCACTTACAGGCTAAGTTTGGTCTCCTAGGAAGTCATGCAAGGAATATGGGCATAAATTCAGTAGATAGGTAGCACTTTAATTTTTTTATAAAAGGTTTGTATTTTTTCTCACTTAATATATTTTGAGGAATTTTATTAAAAATCGTCATAGCCATTGCATGAGGTCCTTTCTTGTACATTTGCAGCGTAGCCGGCACATTCATAAATACTCTACTTCGTTCGCGCAAGTTGTACGTTTCTGAACTATGGTATTTATTTTCTTCGAATAGGTTAACGTTTTTTTTAACAAATTTGCAAGTTTCTAATATATATAAGGCTGTCAGTGTTAGGATTTTTAGATTAGGGAAGTGAGGCTTACAACTTTCCTCATCGTTTATATTTACAAGTACTCATTATTATTACAAGTTTATATAGAATGAGCATTCGCTCGTCGTTCGGTGTAAATCCACCTTGATATACCTACATACAAAAAAAAACAGTCTAATTGAGAACCTCCTTTGAAACTGGTTAAAATCAGTAAAAATACAGGCGAAACATATTTTACGAGCGAAATTAACTTAGCTCATTTATAGAATTATCCAGAAATGCCGCCGCGCGCCATTCATTAATTTTTGGCGAAATCCAATTAAAAATGCTTTACGTTTTCACCGCGGGCGCATATTAATTTACTTGGTCGTGATTTATTTTCCACCCATGTAACGTACGCCGGATATTTAATAGACCTATGAAACATAACTTTGGCCTTACTAATGTACAGTCGCCAGCAGATATATCGTAGCTCTCCTGTGTAAATAAAAGAGACACGGCGATACTCGCCCAGCTATCAGCTATCACCGGCAGGCGAGTATCGCCGTGTCTCTTTTTTTACACAGGAGTGCGTATCTTTCGTTCGTGTTTATAGTTATATTCTTTTGTTTTATAGTTATATTCTTTGGTTTATAGCCGATAGTTCATAGCTTAGTAGGTCGCGGTAAGACCAGTGCCTACGACCCGTTTCTCTTTAAACTATGAGTGATAATCGGGAAAGTTTCAATGAAACTATTCAACTGTTGTCCCCTAATAGGTGATGTGACAGAATAACAACGAAAAAAGTGATTGGCCCTAAAGTAATCGTCCTAATCTGGCATGTTAATCTTACGGCTTTTGTATTAAGGGCTAACCGTGACTTTGCATAATTATGAGACACGGACATCGTGTTACGCTTTATTCATTAGTAGGTGTGAAGGAAACATTTTAACATGCGCGAGCGGCTGGATGTAGCGTAGAAATAGTTATTTATTATACAAGGGGGCAAAATTGTTGTTTAACTGTCGTGCCAATATTGAGACCTGAGCTAGCGAAAGATTCCAAAACTCGCTACCCTCGTGGCTCAAAAACTGGAATCTTGAGCATTGCGAAGGTCTCAAGGCATTAGAGTTGAAAAACTTTGCCGCAAAGTGTATTTAATAGGTACGACTTTTTACCCCTCACTATCGCGAAGAAATATGATTACAAATCTCATCCAAACGTAAATCAACTTAAAAAAAAACATTTAAAACTTAATGTCGAAACGTATCGTAGAGTAGAGTTACTCATTGTACTTAAATATAGCCAATGGCTTACAAAGTCACCAATGAGAATTGACCAATTTAACATGCGAGCTCCGATTGCGCATTTTATTACGGTCATACAGATCCACTTATACTAGGCAGTGCCATAGGAATTAGAGATTACTTTGCCTCACAAGTGAATAATATGCTTTTTACCGCTAGTATTAAAGGATAAAAGAGCGCTTTACGAGCTAGTGAGGGAAAAATTATTATTAGGTTTAGGTACCATATTTGTTATCCAGACCAAAATCCTTCTACTTAGGACCGAGGGCCTGTTTCACCATCGCCACTTTTTGTGATTAGGACAAATTAGGCCCTAAACTGAATCATATTTTAATAGTATCCTGGTAGTTACGGCACGAAATCCCGGGATCAAAATGTATATACATAAAAATGTATCCCGGGATTGCATACCCTAGTGGTAGCCCATCTGGGCAGTGCGAGCGTGAGTGCCGCCCACATGACTATTCTTTAATTGGGCGGATTTTTATTTTGTTGTCGTTTTTTAAAAAAATCAAAATTTTGGTTTTTTTTAATTTTTTCTTTATCACGAGCTTTTTCGATCCTGATACAAAAAAAAGTGTCCCATAAAAAAAAATCCATTGAGTTACTATTTTTCATACACTCTCTGCGACCGTAACTCAGTGGAAGACAAAAAAATGTATGGAATTCTCGGGACACTTTTTTCTGCTAATAAGGATCGAAAGAGCTCTCGATTCTGAGTAGAAATAATATGAAAATATCCAAATTTGAGAAATTTGAAAAAACTACAACAAAATAAAATTCTGCCCAATTATAACTATTATTACATCTATATTACTATTATTATAATTATAACTCACCATGGCGGGAATTCCTTCACCTCCTCAAGCCCCGACGGCGTAGCCAGAGTATCCGCGTCCCCCTCTGACCTCCCCCCCGGGTGCTCCGGAATCACTCGCTCGATCGTAGTCACCTCCTCGATGTCCGAATCGATTCCCTGAGCGAAATCCATGTAGAAAGACTCGCGGGAATCGCTCGAGCCGCGACGCAACTTCAGCGACAGGTCCGGCGAGCTGTCGTCCATCTTTGTTATTTCACGTCACTAGTTCACAAAGTCCAGCTGTCATCCATTTGGCTTAAAGGACTAGAATCCAGGCCAAAATTATTAAAAAAAAATGTCATCTATTTTCACTAGTCACTTTCACTACCTACTAGTTCATAATCCATTTTAGGATTAGTTAACCCATTGTTTTCGAATCTGAATAGAATAGAGTGTAATTGATAACATAACCAAATAACGCTCTGTACTGTCACGTCTGATAATATCGTTACAAATGAAACGTTAACAAAATGTGTGTTATACAGGGGTACAAATGTTTTTTAGTTCTCGTACGTTGAAACACTCGCTACGCTTAGGATTGTTTTTTAGAACCACTCGGTTGAGGTTAAACTATGGAATTCTTGTGCTTGCTCGTATTTTAATTCCACACCTCGCGCGTCCATAATACAACTTTGCCAATTGTATAACAATTAAACATCATTGGTAACCCATGCACGGACGTATTTACATTTATTAATATATCATTTGTATCGTTACTATCTGACACAACTGCACATTTTAAATCAGTGAAACCCGAGCTGCCAAAATCAATGTAAGTACTTCATCAAATTGTGCTTAAGCTAGCCTTACACGCATTACTTGCGATTTGCAAGCGACTTGAAACGAAAACGCGAGTTGAGATTTAGGTTCGCGTGCCTAAATCACAAATAAGTGTGTCAAGAGACCCTAAGCCGTCTTGTGATTGGTGGATTTAATGAAATCTTTTGAATTTACCGATATAAAGTAGGACAGGCAGCAAGGGTTACGGCGTCTATAGGGTAGTTTGTCTGTGATCCGGTTTCTTGGGCATTTTTGTAAGCTAAGTCTTGAAGAAAAGTAATGTGTCTTACGCCATACAATCAAACGAAGTTGAACTTTACGTAGTTCCACGAAAGGCTATATACTACATTAGCGAAGTGGGCGACTATATATCAAAAAATTATAACCGTCAAAGGCTGTCAAAAGGTTAATATGAAACTTAAACGGAAAAGTAATTCTAGTGGTAGATACCTTTTATGTAGAAGCATAATCTTAATTAATTATTAAGAGCAGAAATTAATTGCTATCAGATCTATAGCTAATTGCCTTTAGATTACCTATAGACAAAACCCGTTTTCTATCCGCCGAGTTCGCTATAACCTAAAGGTGCAGACCAAACGAATATTCGCTATTCTAACCCCCCACTCTACGAAATTCGATCGTTACACAAAACGTCATTGGTTGATTTCGTAGAGCGGGGGATAGAACAGCGAATGCTCTTTTGGTCTGAATGCACCATAATAGGTTTATATCCTGCCTATGTTTTGTCGTCATCATATAGATCGAAGCGGCCAGGGTCGGGTTTTATAAAGTTACAATGTACAATTTCGCTGTTTGCCTCTCTAACGCACGTACATATTGGCTAGAAAGAGAGGCAAACAGCGAAATTGTAAATTGTAACTTTATAAAATGCGACCCAGGATGCTCATAAATATTCTGAGCATTTCTCTATTGATTTGGTAACGCCATCACCGCTTTAAGTATCTAATATCGCTATTTTTGTCAGGTGACCAAGGAATGTGTACCGAATATCTGGTAGGTAGGTAAGTAATATTAAATTTTAGACCAATCGCCTTAGACCAATGTCGTGGCCGCAGCATTAATTAGATAAAGATTCCCGCTTGTATTACAAGTTACAAGCTTTTGAGACATAGACCCCAGACTAAGCTACGAAGGCTGTCAAATAACATAAAACTAAAAACAATAAAAAAATATGGTTTTTGATTTAAACATGTGGACCGTAGTTCTAGTATCTACTGTCGGTGGCTAACAAAAAGCAGAAACAATGACATTGGTCATTCATCTTCGGGACAAAAAGTGAATCGACAAGGAACAAATGACCTGTCCATTCGGAGCTTCTCCCTAAAATCGACGCCGCTTCCTGTCGCGTTAATAGCTCACACTTACACACACGCAGTTACACACAACACTTAGACACAGCGATTACAGAAGACAACGTACTTGCATAGAATAACAACAAGCCATAGAGTGTTGTGCTTAACATGAGTTGCCGCTGCGTTATTAACACGGGCTTAGGCCTTGGTCGTTTTCACCCGCCAGCCGCAGCCGACGACGTCCAGTCGGCCGCAGCGTGTGAATAGTGTATTCGGGAATGTTCGGGAGTGGTCGTTTTCGCCCGCCGCGTGCGGCGTCCCCGCGCCGCCCGCTACTGCCGCCCGCTGGCCGCCGCGTCTCTAGTCATTTTGGAGCATTGCGGCGTGTGGACGCTCGGACAATATGGATAAATTTACAAAGGAAAGTGACGAGTTTTTGATTGAATTAGTTAAAGTGCACAGTATATTGTACGATTCGCAGGATAAAAACTTTTTTCCGCAGCAGAAATAGGGTTGGGATGGACGTTAGTTGATGGATTCGTCAAATCTTGTTCAATCAACCTTAGTACTGTCGAAAATTCCGCCCGTGATAGTCGAAAATATTCCACAAATTTTAGTTCATCATTTAAATGCCTAGTGATCAAAATATTGTAGGCACCCTCCGTTTTTCTACATTTAAATAATTATGTTGTTCTTCTTTTTCTTCTGCTTTCTTAATACTATTAGATAGTCCTCCTCCTCTTCTTCCTTAAGCAGTAGATATGTTATAGTTTTTTCCATCACACACGTCCGTTCACAAACAAAACCCTCGGAAACTGCCGCGATTGGCCGCCGCGGCTACGATCTCAAAACGACCATAATACCCGGTTCACACGCTGGCCGCGGCGGCCGGCGTCTGTCGTCGGCCGCACGCGGCGGGCGGCGGCTGGTCAAAACGACCGAGGCCTTACTTTCTATCAGCTTTGTCAGCCTCCGTAGCCTATAGTACCTACTCTTCACGCGGCTACAATAGCCGTACCGTGAGTTATCAAGTGAGGTTTGCGTCAACGCCTCGATACGTAAAAGTCTATCACACTCGCACCGATGTATTGGAGCGAGCGTGATGGATTTTACGTATCGAGTAAACGCTGACGTAAAAGTTACCAACTCATGATACGGCTACAAGTCATACATGACAACTCGACTTATTGGATAATAAGTTGGCTAGAGGTACATTAAAGCTATCAAGGGCCTATTTCTCGAAAGCTTGTAACTTATATTTTAAAGACAAACGGGTCTTAATCGCATAAACTTACGTTTAATTATATATTATTAAGATCCGTTTGTCTTTAAAATATGAGTGATAATCGTGAAAGTTTAAATCAATGTAGCTTGTAACTTGTAATACAAGCGGCAATCCTAATCTTATTAATGGTGTTTAAAAATGACTTCCACTTGTATTACACGTTACAAGCTTTTGAGAAACCCCAGATTTGTGTGAGCTTAATCTACATTACAATAGAGGTCTGCTCAGATATTTGTGATCACCATGACCGTTCCGATATATGATAGCGACTACGATAAATTAGATCGATAATAACTTTAAACTCGCTTCAAAATATTGTACTACTATACTTGTATGAATTTTCACGCTCGCTTTGAACGTATTATTGAATCAGTTTCATGTACTTATGAAAAATCATTCTATGAGCTAAATATTATTTTATGATTAGCTACTTTGCGTATTTGGCCCTCCAATGACAAATAACAAAGCTGCACTGAATACTAAATCATTTCCTTTTTAATATAACAATAAAAAACGAAATCTATTTCGAATACAAAGTTGATTACAAACAGAATACAAATCCATGTAATTTATTCCTAAATGTAAACGTACACCTAAATGACAACCTACTATTCAAGCATTTCTAATCTAGTATCATTTCTAAACTACTTTTTGCATTGTTTTCATTGATTCATAAGCCCTTTCATATACTGGTCCTCCGAACCGGATTATGTTTACACTACACTCTTAAAATGCTGCTTATAACAGTATTAAAACCTTCAAGAAACCAATAAGAAGATTAGAACATACACCAAGGCTAAAATTCTAATAAGAACACAAACAATAATGCCCAAGAAACAAAACACAGTATAGAACACTCACTACACAACACAAAAACGTAAACACGTGTTCGCGCGGGCAGCGCCCTCCCGCGGCGGAGGTCGGGGAGCGAATGAACGGTCGGGGGAAGTGGGGCGGGGTAGTTGCACCCTCGGGAATCAATCTAACCTGCTACCCGGACGAGCTTTGGAGGCATCGATGGATTTATCAGTGTCCCATGCCGTTTTTTGGCTGCTGAAAGTTTTGTTTTTAAAAACGAGCAGCGTTAGAAATGTCAACAACTAATGTTTTAGTTTTAATCTCTTCTCACTGACAGTTATCTATTCTAATATAGTAAACTAGTGATTCCAATGAAGATATGTAAGCCTGTGGAACTACAGGAATCTGTGGTGACGAAAATAAGAATACGAGTACATTTGTCGCCACCCCCACTCCTCCTGCGGGTGTCGTAAGAGTCGACTAAGGGATTGAAGTGTCACTGACCATTATTTGATAAAAGATTGATGATGCCCAGCAGCGTCATCATAGTGGACACATTACTGCGATCGCCAATCCGCTTGCCCAGCGTGGCGATTATGGGTATTGTCCTCCTAATGCGTTTATACGCATAGTTAATAGGAGAGGCCTACGTCCAGCAGTGGACTATCATAGTCTGATGATGATGATGATGGCCGGAAAATCATGTATGAAGTCCTACATGATGTCTATCGAGCTATACAGGGTGCTCGCGAGGAGCCGCATAATTTTGACCACGTACAATCAAAGGCAAAATAAAGTGTATATAAAAATGCACACAAATATGTCGTATGTACATTGATTCTGTTTAATAAGATCGTCGTAACATATTTATGAATGAACCCATTCGATACATATTTCTCGCATTTGATTGTACAGGCAAAAATATGATTCATTTTCATATTTATTTTTTAAATTTAGACAAAGGGGTTTTTATCAGTACCAGTCACGTATAATAAAACAATATGTATACATTTCGGAACGTATGTCAAAGGTATAAGGATCATAATCGTATACATATTATTAGAGCCGACCGTACAAAAAGGCGGCAAATTTAAAAAAAGTAGGCGGGAAGAGTTGGTTGTCCATAGAAAAATTTAATTTACCGTTTTTCTACTGACAACCTGGGCTAGACCGAGTAGACAGAGTAGGTCCCTATACTTTAAAATTGAAAATATGTATTTTTGACAGTTTTTAACTGAAACTAGGCGATTTACAGAAAAAATTATAGGACCTTTGTCTTTAAACATCATCACTGTTCGGAAATACACTGTTGAATGATTGTAATTACTAATTATAATACCTTTGAACGAATGAAGACTATAAAAAAAATTAGAATATTACTTTCCTTGCTATACCGGGTGTCGCGAGACGTGGGGCGTGAAGGGAAAGTACCCTAAATATAGTAGTAAGGATGTATTGCAGAAAAGAGTATTTTATATTCTATATGACTTTATGAAACATGTTTTAATCATTATTTAACAAACTTTTTCGGCGTTTTACAGAGCGGTGTGTGTGTGTATCTCCATGTAATCTCCAGTTCCGGGAAACATTACCAACCTCAATTTGATGCTTACCTAAAAGCTCGTATGCCGACCTCACTCAATAAGCTCTAGCAAACAACTTAATAAAATTGAAATTAGACGAAATAATTATTTCAATGTTGCAACTCGCATAACATACTTTCTACTAAAAAAAGTGGGGATGCCATAAGGCCATAACAATCTTATATTTTTGTTTAAAATCCTCGTTTTGGTAAACGCAAAGTTGGCTAGTTTGACGGTACGAATACGAAGGTAAATTTCAGTTTAAAACAGACAATAATCGTCACAAGGTCTGTAATCTTCTTTCTTATTTTAATTAGGTACATATAAGAAGTCGTCAGGTAAGAAATGAAACAGAGATAATGTGTTAACCTATACAAGTTTATAACATATTTTTACAGTGTAAACAAGTCATTTTACTTATAACATAATAATGATATCACAATACTTTATAGTCTATTCAAACATAATTAATAATTTTACAATTTGGAATAAAATAGTTCTGATATTAATCTTTTAACAGCGCCATTTACAAGCTCATAGCACTATTACATACATATAGCCTTTTTATCCTTACTTGTCTTATTTAATAAATAACAATTCAACCTCCAAACACACTCTTTTGTCGTGTGGTGACGGCAGTAAGAATACATTTATCACCATCCCAACTCTTCCCGCGTTTGTCGTAAGAGTCGTCTTAGGGATTGAAGTGTCACTGACCATTCTTGATAGAAGATTAATGATGGGCAGCAGCGTCATCATAATGGACACACTACTGCGATTGCCAATCCGCTTGCCCAGCGTGGCGATTATGGGCATTTACCCCCTAATGCGTCTATACGCTTAGTTAGTATAGGAGAGGCCTACGTCCAGCAGTGGACTGAGATAGGCTGATGATGATGAAACTTTTTTGCTGTAAGGGCCTTAGCTAGATGGCGCGGCCGCCCGTCGCGTGCGCACGCTCGCGAGTCCCGCTCAGTATTACAATCCACGCGCCCGCACCAGTTAGCGTCGTTCATACAATTCCTTGTTAGACGACCGTCCGTTTAGGATACTCCCCTTCAGCTAGCGTAGGCCCTAAAACTGCTCATGTTTCAATTGCATATTTCTGTCAAAACTTAATATTTTCCTCTTGATTGGTGTAATCAAGGGCATGTCTGTATACGGCAAAGAATGTATACTTTTAGGTTAGAAAGTTGTTTACTAGATACAATAAGTAAGAATGAATAGGCTATTTTCATATTAATGGAATTCACTCATTTATTTTATATGGCAAGGTCATTCAGGCCCAGAAATAGCTTTCAGCTCTTAATTTTTAAAAAATGGTTTTATTAATTATTACGGAATCGATGTAGACACAGTCCTAACAGAATGCCTCGAGAACATTCATTTCGACCATCCGTCTTTCTCCTACACATCATTGGAGTGACAGACGGATGTTCGCGAATTTCGATAATCGTTTTCGAGTATACAGTGTGTGGCCTTGAACACGGGAGAAAAATGAAATGGGTGACTCCTTAGGCTATCCGCAATAATCCTGTAAAGGTCCCGATGTTTAAAAATTGATAAGTTTGGAGATATTGTTATTCAAAGTTATGGACTTGAAGTACTGGATCTCGGCATCACGATATCGTAGCTTGTCAGTCGCAAGACATCAAGATAGTATACCAGGTACTGAGTCATAATAGTTATTTTGGTTTTATTTTTACACTAATTTGGTACGTTTTTTTAAAGTTTTTGTAAATTTTTCAATGTTACAAAAATGATAAGTTATTAATAACTTTTAAGTCAAGTAAAAGAACTCATAATAACAAAACATCCACGAAAAAAAAATTAAAAATATATTTTGTTTTGTTGCTCAGCTTATTAATGCACCATTTAAATTTTCACCCCGGTTGTAGGCCACACACTGTATATCTCTATCACCCCGATAACTATGTACTTCGTTGGAATGACAAAGACAGTTTCTCGAAATTAATGTCTTTTTCAGGTTCGCGGTAGGTCCTCTGAATGTGATAGATATATTCTATTGGCAAATAGAGAAATGGCCATGTTTGGTTGTACAGTCAGCAGCAGGTATTGCTAAGCTGTCAGGGTGATCAAAATGAACGTCGCACGACCTTCTTGCTAAGACTATAACAGTGTTAAGATCATTGTGAACACCCTACCCGCTAAGCGATATGTGCTGCCGACTGTATTCGCCCCTTGGCCCTGATTGACATTACCATAGTATATGCATTATTATTTATTGTTTATCTATCCGTAATAACAATATATTAAGCGAAATCAATTTGGCTGGAATTTCACGGATCTCTAAATATAATTCTACATAATTACATAACTACGTGTCAGGACCATTTTATTTATTACTTTCATGAATATATTCACTTATATCAATTTTTAAAGTTTTTCCTACCCAGAATCGTGTGAAAAAAGTGTTCTTTTTTTTTAAGTTCATTCAATCTTTGACAATTGTAATAGAATTAAAAGATTGCACTTTTTACATCACATACAAAATTAAATAAATCATGTAATTACAAAAATGAAAACCACAGAAATTTCTAAACATAAAAACAAAATAAAAATGGTCCTTTAACATAAGTGCATATATTAGGTGATTACTTATTCTGTTGGAGTAGCTTTGGATCTAAATTAAATACCTAACTCTAGAAAGTATAAGTAATTTCACCAGAGTTGAGGTGAATGATTACACTCGCACCCAAATGAAGTACTAACTGCAAGAAAATGTAGTGAATTAATGAGTGACTTGCGTCAAAATATTGAAGCAAATCCCTTGAACAAACTTTTTGGTCTATCTCGCAGTGCAATTAGGTTTGCTGTCAGTACGAAAAAAGAACACTAATTTCAAATTCCCCATGTGTTTACATGACATGCTCATGTGTGCGTGACCTCAACTCTCGTGGAACTATCTAATACACGTCATGTCGATGAAATTATGATTTGGATCAATTTTGCATGAAATTGTGAGAAGACGCATTCTTTTAACGTGAAGTGAAGCCCACACCAGACGCGTGCGTAGCACGTACGCGTGTGTACGACGTGCGCGATGAATCGCATGAAACGCCATAGTAGATAACAAACCGCTTGCCAGTTACGCGCTCGTTAAGAAAGCGGTGTCCTACTCGAAATACCGAACCGTCCCGAACGGTGGTCGCGGGCGGAATCAAATTCAATCCCGTTAAAATTTGAGTGAAAATCGTGAAAGTTACATTCATGTGTTTAGTTGGATGTGTGAATAAGTTTACAGTGCAAAGACAACACAATTTACGTACAAAAATACAAATAATCCGTCCTATTATTCAATTGAATTCACATTACAATCATCGATTTCGGCAGTTTTTAACAACATGCTTGCAAAATGAAATTTCATCTTCAATTTTGTTATAAGTTAATACACATTTCAATTACTAAACTGCACTGCTGCTTAAATAAAAAAATCCAAATATAGGTAATAGGTACTGCAAAGTAATTTTGATTAGATTATGTTATGACATTTTGAATCATACATACACACTATCGGAAATTACAGCTTGTATGACTCCCTAGGTCTGATATAAGTATTTTATAGGACTGTTGCTTCTTATATTAGCCATATTATAACATTCACATTTTTTATTGCACGGAAATTTTCATGACTTTAATTTCATTTCATTTAATGACCGTAGTTATACAGAAAACGACCGACTTTGATTTTTTCTCAATGCAGAACGCGAGCAAACTCAATGTGTTAAAGCTTAACACATTCGACGCCGCTGACACAGCATCTGTGATCAGAAACATCTGACTCCTATGCCAGTGACACACATACGCGATCAAAATTACCGTAGTCTAGTGCCACTAGCATAAATCAAGTTCTTACTCATGTGCCAGTCGCATCGAAATACGATCCTTTTGACACAAGTGTTGTGTCGCCGGCTTAGGAGTACAATCATTTGGGTCACACATGCATGTCACTGGCATAGGAGTTCTAATAAGAAAATTTCGATCGGCGTAGTATTAGGATTTTGTGACAGTACCGGGGGCGAACATGTTAAGTCTGATTGTCAATAAAAGTTGGTTGTTTTCTGCATAACTATGGTCGAATGAGCTTTGCTTTGTTTAATTAACCTGTCAAGAGTAGTCGTAACTAGTTCTACGTTTGATAGAGATAAACCTTGCAGGTATCCACAAGTCTGGTATAAGAACTGTTTCTACAAGGTGAAATTTTAATGGTTGTTTTCCGTTTAAGGGCTAGTTCAGTATCGTTTTCCAATAAGATAAAAAAGGATAAAAATTGTTTCACGTGAAAAAGATTTTTCATTTTTCTATGGGGCAGGTCTTTCAAATAAGCCGAAGCTCCATAGAAAATCAATATATTTTTTTAGAGAAAAATAATTCTTCCGCCTTTTTTCGTAAACGGAACACGATACTGAACATGCCCTTAAACGGAGAACACCCATTAGAATTTCATGTATACGCCACTCTAACGTTATCTAACAAGCACAATTCTTCAAACGATAAAATTACAAAATTAACTAATAAATTTTAAAATCTAAGAGTACCTACCTTTTTGTTTACTGCGTTTTGAAAGATACTGTAAATGGGCAGACCATTTTTTCCGGTCCTTATAGCCAGTTTTGCGTTTTATAGCATAACCATTTACTAAACACGCGTCAAGTTTTTTTCTAATAAACAGCGCTATTTTTGTTATTTTGCTCTCCAGGGGAAAATATAAAAGACTGTGATCCATCCGATGATCGATATTATTAACTCTTCTTTGGTGGTATATTACGATCTGGTGTAATTTTGATTAACTTGTCAAGAATGTAGCCCTAGATTTGATCGGGTTATAGTGTTGGGTTGGACTTTCTAAGACTGATATAAGGGTCAAAATTCTTTTCGTTGTTTCATACCACTCTGTCACGCTTTTAGTTGCTGTTTCGACTCAGTATATTAAAAAAATCCGGTGCACTTGTATTTTTTTCACGTTAGATTTTAATCCATACATCAAAATTAGAAACAAAACATCATCTCATACAAAAATGGCAACTGTGTCACGTTTTTAGGGACACAAAATAAGACAACGAAAATAATTTTACTAACCTATAGGACTGCTTTTCTTATTTTCTCACACGTTATCTAACCAACGTTATCCTCCACACGACATGATTCCGATGAAGTATACCGCAAAGCAAATCAATAAAAACTTAAAAATGGAACATTTACATGAACTATTCTGTAATTTTGATTAACATGTCAAAATGTAGACCTAAATTTTATTGGGATGTAGTGTAGGACACCCTAAGAGTGCGGCTCCACTGAGGCGGAGAGGAGCGGAGATGTGCAAAATTGACCAATTACATTCTTCAAATTCAAAATTAGAAACACTGTCATGCGGTCTCATTGGCCAATTTTGCACATCTCCGCTCCTCTCCGCCTTAGTGGAGCCACACCCTAAGTCTGATATAAGTAGCCTATAGGACTGTTTCTATTTTCTCACATAACATACCCAATGCAATTCCTCCACACGAGGCCTTCACACGACATGCATCCGATGAAGTATGTATACCGCAAAGCAAATCAATTAAAGGGTGAATATCTGAGCGTTTCAACCGCCTAATTTTGGTGGCATAATTTTTGCCGAAGTTTCTATTCGTTACAATGTACTACTTTGTCATTTGATGGACACAGTTTGGCACAGTATCTTATACAAATGACCAGAGGGCGGAATTGCTCATGGCAAAAACCAAATGTCACTAGAGTTTGAACGTTAAATTTTATCGACTATCGATTAAACTGAAATGTATTTACCAAGCGTGTCTTTATTTATTTATGAACAAAACTAAACCTCAAATCCATAAGTACATACAATGTCTAGTTATTTAAACATTACAGAATAACATTTGAATAAAAGACAATACATTCTAAAAAAATAGTTCATTCAAATCACCTGTGAACTAATTTTCATCGCATAATACAATAAAAAGCTATATTATCTGTACTAATGACATTTTCCTAATTTTCTCTGTAATAATACATGATTGTTATAATTTTTTCCATATATCCGAATTTGATGAAGTTCGTCTGATTGTATAAAATATCTAGATAAACTTTCCGCAACAACGATTCATCCGGAAGTTTTTCCGATGAACAAGAGCAACAAATACAAAAAAGAATCGGAACTGTCGATAATTTATTTTTTTCCATGGAATGTTGTAACAAACGAGAAATACTATCATTATCAAATCCAAATAAAAACTATTGTCATTCTTAACCTCTTTAAACTCAGGTGAATGTGTTTTACTCGTTATGTGAATATCGACGCAATATTTTTTTAGTTGCTTTGCTTCAAGTGAATCTTACGTTTAGAGCAGTATATTGTTGAGCTGTTTTCGTCGTAAGTAAGACAAGGATATTTATACATCCATTTGTTGATTGTTTTTCTTTTTGGATTAACCATTTTATTCAAACGTGAATTAGTTGTTAAATGACTAGTGGCAGAAATGACACTTAAAGTTAAATGTCATACAATTTATTTTTAATCTAATCAAAGAGGTCAAAATCAAATTGTAGGTCGAATAGCTAATCAAAGAGGTTAATGTTAAAGACAGAAATACAAAAGATGATCGAATTTATCGATAGCTGGAAATGTCGATAAAATTTTACGTTCCAACTCTATTGACATTTGATTTTTGCCATGAACAATTCCGCCCTCTGCAAATGACGCAGTATAATATTGAGATGTTTAGAAACTTCAGCAAAAATGATGCCACCAAAATTAGGCGGTTGAAACGCTCAGATATTCACCCTACAACTAGTTTTGGACTGACATTTTCATGACAAACTGTTCTGTAATTTTAATTAACCTGTGAACATGTATCCCTAAATTTGATTGGGATGTGGTGTAGGACATATAAGTCTGATATAAGTAATCTACTATAGGACTGCTATTATTTTCTCACACGTTATCTAACCAACGCAATTCTTCCACGCTAGTCCTCCACACGACATGGTACCGATAAAGTATACCGAAAAGCAAATCAATTAAAACTTTCAAATCCAACATTTTCATGAACTGTTCTGTAACTTTGACTAACCTGTCAAGGGTGTAGCTCTAAATTTGATTGGGATGTAGTGTAGGACTCCCTAAATCTGATATAAGTAATTTATAGGACTGCTATTATTTTCTCACACTTTATCTAACCAACGCATTTCTTCCACGCTAGTCCTCCGCATGACATAGCCCCGATGAAGTATATTGCCAAGGCGACCACCAGAGCTATGATGACGTACATTTTGATGTTCTTCCAGAATAGACTACGTTGAAGTGTTCTTGCAGTGCCGTTGAAGGAGACTGACTGGAAACAGAAGAAAGAGATACAGTAATACCCCGCTTTATGCGAGCACGTTTAACGCGGTTTTTAAATTTAAGCCATTAGTAACTACAGATGTAGTGCAAAATCCTTTCTCTTCGGCTTTTCACGGAAACGCCCGAATTAATCTCCCTGTCTCAAATAGTCTCAATTAGCTTCAGTGCAATATATACTGAAGTTCATTGTGACAGCAATATGAATTCGGATGTTTCCGTGAAAAGCCGAAGGGAAAGGATTTTGCACTACATCTGTACATTGATATCGAATTCGTGATTTTCTTGCGGGTGGTAAAATGGTTTTTAATTAGAGAACACATTCTATTTTAAGAGTCGTGACAAGGACCCTTTCCGTTTGCACTGACACAATTGATATTTCTTAATAATTAATGAATTTGTTAAGAGCATTTCTCAGAAGTTCTGAATAAAGTTCTATTCTATTCTAAGTTAGTACAAGATACGGCAAGTACAACCCTGCAAATATATTTTTGGCACCTGATTATACAGGGTGTTTTTTCATATTTCTGTTGAATTGGACAGGTTACTTGGGATTGGGACATTAATAGAAGCTGCCTGATATATCGGCTTTTATTTAATTTCGTAAAAACATTTTTTTTTCGTTTTCATAATTCATACATAATAATTGAAATGGCAAGTGTGAGAGAACCTTAAGAATAAGATCTCAGGTGACTGACGGCACATGTCAAAAGGTTGCAATCTTTAAAACTACGTAACGGATTTTGATGAGATTTTTTAATGGGTAGAGTAATTCAAGAGGAAGGTTTTTATGTACGTATAATACCCGTGCGAAGCCGGGTGGGTCGCTAGTACATAATAAATGAAGTAGTAAGTGTGAGATAACCTTAAGAATAATATCTCAGGTGACTGACGGCACATGTCAAAATAAGTTTCATTAGGATGTAATAAAGGTTGCAATACACTTGTTCAGTCATTAAACTTTTTTTAATAACTCAATAACAGTATGAGTTAAGACACTAGTTCCTTAGAGAAATTGATTATTTTTGACCTAAATAAGCTTCCCTTTCATTCAATATCAATAAAAACATGTACCTATTTTGGACGTCGACAATACAAGGTTTGTTTTTAAATTATTAACTTCCAATGTGCCGTGTGGTGACGGCAGGAAGAATACATTTGTCACCACCCCAACTCCTCCTGCGGGTATCGTAAGAGTCGACTAAAGGATTGAAGTGTCACTGATCATTACTTTATAAAAGATCGATGATGGGCAGCAGCGTCATCATAGTGGACCACAAAACAAAAAAAACAGTAGAAGCGTAATGTAAGCGCAGCGCGTGTGGCAATAGTAAGCAGCGCAAGGCTTACCTGCACAAAAGTTAACCACAGTAGGCCGTCAGTTCTCTAAGCGCGCTCACGTGAGATCGTTTTCGAATAAATCCGAAAAAGAATGTGCAAATATGCCTTTTTGTGCCGTTTTGGGATGTAAAAGTAACAGCCAGAAGTCAAACCTCACCAATGAAGGTATTTCATACCACCGGAAGTTCTTAATTTGTTAATATTTTAATATTTTCTAAAATATTTCGTCTTCCGCAAGATGTTTGTACTACACTAAATAAGAAACAACTTTATAAGCCAATAATAAGGTCGTTTTTTATTTGGCATGAAACTATGGAAATTTCTAGAATTTCGGAACGATAGGCTGAGTAGCGGCCAATGCGAGGAAAGGGTCCAAAAGGTATCGATATCGATATTTTATTTCGTCGATATACCTACATTAGTTGTCTTGAGCCGATTAAGTGAAAAAAATTGAAACATGTTCTCTATAATCTTTATTTATTTAATCGGGTTTCCGACTGTCATCGTCATCATCATCATCATCTCAACCTTTTGCTGCCAGCTGCTGCGCGTAGGCCTACGTATCATCATATTAAAATATTGTGGATATTAAGGTTTCGTGGCCAAATCATAGTTTCGCCATGTCCGCCCGACTGTCATCGTCATCATCATCATCATCTCAACCTTTTGCTGCCAGCTGCTGAGCGTAGGCCTGCATGTCATCCAATTATAATATTGTGGATATTAGGGTTTCGTTGCCAAATCATAGTTTCGCTATGTCCACCCGACTGTCATTGTCGTCATTATCATCATCACCCTAAGACTACTACCTTACCTACTGCTTAGTATAGATCCCCACATCCTCATATTATAATATTGTGAATGTTAAGGTTCTATTGTCAAATTATAGTTTCGCTATGTCTGCCCGACTGTCATCGTCATCATCATCATCATCATCTCAGCCTTTTGCGGCTAGCTGCTGAGTGTAGGTCTGCTTATCATAATATTATAATATTGTAGATATTAAGGTTTCGTTGCCAAAACATAGTTTCACCATTTCCGCCCGAATGTCATCGTCATCATCATCATCTCAGCCTTACTTACTGTGAGCATGAGCATATCCTAATATTATAATATTATGGGTGTGAATTTTAAGGTGCCGTTCTCAAATTATCGTTATCATTGTCTGCCCGACTGTCCATCTGTCTGTTTTTAATTATTCAAAAGGTTATGAACTAATTATTTGTTATATATTATAATTATAATAAAAGAGGTGCTTATTGAACATTCTCGATTACAGTACAGAGGTTCGATGTCATATCTGATATCGGGCCTCTTGTATGCAGATGTCATTTTAATCAAAATGACAATTTAAATATTGATTTTTTAATATTAATTGTATATTTTGAAAATTATTTTTAAATAAACGCGTAACTACCCGTTTAAATTTATTTTTTATTTTAATTGAAGAGTAAGTACCTAATATTTATTTATGCTGAATAACATTTTGATGTTGTCATTCACAGTAACATCGATATATTTTTAGTCGATAAAATATTTTGCTACAACACTTTCGTATAAATGCCCCGAGTTATCCCAGGTATGGTGATCGGATTAAAAATGAGACCATCCGCAGCAGAACCAAAGTAACCGAAATAGCTGTCCGAATCGCTAAACTGAAGTGGCAGTGGGCGGGGCACATTGCGCGTAGAACCGATGGCCGTTGGGGCGGGAAGGTTCTTGAGTGGCGGCCACGTACCGGAAGGCGTAGCGTGGGTAGGCCCACCACAAGGTGGACTGATGACCTGGTGAAGGTCGCAGGAGTCCGCTGGATGCGGGTGGCGCAGGACCGGTCATTGTGGCAATCTTTGGGGGAGGCCTATGTTCAGCTGTGGACGTCTTTCGGCTGATATTATGATGATGATGATGAAAAACCAAAGCAAATCGAAGAAATGTACTTTTTCATCACACTTGCTTTGTAAGCGCCCCATTGCTTGCATGCATCGCGGGAGTATTCCCTAGGGAGTTATAGAAAAGTTGGTACGTCATTTAACGATATTTTGTCTTAAAACAATTTTTTTTGCTTAGAAGTGTGATGAAAAACATTGTATGCATCACGGTCGGTAAGCGGAATACTAACTCGAGTCATTAAAATCTAACACTCTAGTTAGTAATACCGTAATTACCTCCCTAGACGCCCAATGCTATTACTTAATATATATAATTATATATATTTTATCGATATAATACCGACTCTTGCACAGCACTATGACGCTTGTTAGCCATAACGTGCAAAAAGCAGCCTATCTCTTTTACTCTTGGGAAATGCCACGTATGTGGGAGAGAGAACAAGGATTCGCCATCTATTGGGGAGTTGCTGAACTATTGAGTTTTAGTTATTAAACAGACTTATGCTACTCGACGCTAGATGGTAACACTCTCTTTGCAAGTTAGTAGTAGCAAGCGAAACGTCGTAAGTAATAAAACGAGTAGTATAAGTTTGCTTTTGTCCCATCGAAATAAAGTTTATTTTTGTACAAGATTTTATAACCAATAAGCTTTCAGATACTTCTGTGTGCGCCAGTGTGAGTGTGGCGACATCGGTTCTCTCGAGAATCGGGGTATAAGCCGCTTCTACGTTATTTTTTGTTCTGTGTAGTGGACACATTCCTGCGATCGCCGCTTGCCCAGCGTGGCGATTATGGGCATTTACCTCCTAATGCGTTTATACGCATAGGTAATAGGAGAGGCCTACGTCCAGCAGTGGACTATCATAGGCTGATGATGATGATGAACTTCCAATATGGGTATGATAAAAACACTACCTACAAAAACGTGAGCTAAAATTAATTAAAAAATATATGTAAAAAGTAAAATAATTACATTTGTGGCCAAGTTATCAGCTTTGTTGATTAGCAGTTCTAATTTTTCGCCGCGAGTCGCCATATTGTCTGAAAATTAAAAAAATATATCATTATAGTAGGTAATTAATTATTCCCAAAATTTATAAAGGACTGTAGTAGTGGTTAATGTTTTAGTTCAATGACATCTGTCATTTATTATAAGGGGAGAGAGGAAGGCATTGTCAAAAAAAAGGGAAACATTGGTCAAAAATAGTAGATTACATACCAAGGCCGTTTAAGTGGGAAATGTCTCGGATGACGTGTAATTATAATTATGACGAGGCGAAGCCGAGGCCGACAAACATGTGATCCGAGGTTTTCCCATTAACGGCCGAGGTGTTTATACTATCAACGGAGCCGGCAGGTGGCAACTTTGTTTAGCACAGTGGTTGGCAATGTGCTGTTTGCCGGCCGGAGGGCAGAAAACACAATTTCTAAACATATTATTTTATTTAAATATTAGATTTCATATACCAAAGAAAAAATACCGAAGTTTACAAACGCCGGATTAGAACCCACGTCCTCCGCTTTCGCGACTGATACCTAAACGACTCGGCCACTTCGGCTTAACACGTTCGACGCCGGTGACACAGCGTCTGTGATCAAAAATTCTGACTCCTATGCCAGTGACACACATACGTGGTCAAAATTACCGTACTCTAGTGCCACTAGCATAAATCAAGTTCTTACTCCTGTACCAGTCGCATCGAAATACGAACATTTTTGACACAAGTGTTGTGTCGTCGGCATAGGAGTACAATCATTTCGGTCACACGTGCGGGGCACTGGCACAGGAGTTCTAATAAGAAAACTTCCATCGGTGTAATATTAGGATTTAGTGAAACAGTACCGGGGGCGAACGTATTAAAGAATACTTCCCGATTCGTCGGATTCTTGTTACGTCGGATTCTTGTTTCGTCGGAAACATTAATATACATTAAATCATCCAGGTAAAAGAAACGTGCTTATATTTTCTTATTGTATGAAATGATCTGCTTCTCTACATCTACCTTTTATTTAGTAGATAGGTATAACCGCGATATTTCTGTAGTATTTCTTAATAAAAAAAACCCGGCGAATCAAGAATTCGACATAATAAGAATCCGGCGAAACAGGAATCCGGCGAATCAGGAAGTATTCGTGTTAAAGGACACCGGTCGAATTTCTCGGGTATATGCAACATGTAAGGCTAGACGCCTTTGACCATACTCTAAGAGGCAAGCAATACGTGCTAGCCGTCTCCTATCCAAATCCCTTTCGGCATTCTGGTATAGTGAAAACAGAGGAAGTGGGTTCAAATCCCACCTCGGGCGTTAGTAAAATTCGTTACTTTTTCTTTAGTATATGACATCTAAAACCTTCCTCTTGAATTACTCTACCTATTAAAAAAATCTCATCAAAATTCGTTGCGTAGTTTTAAAGATTTAAGCGTACAAAGGGACATAGGGACAGAAAAAGTGACTTTATTTTATGCTATGTAGTGATAAATAAATATTTTTTCACCACACTGCTCGTAAACACGCTGTTTGTCCTTCAATTTCAGAGCGCAAAACTGTGTTTTAATCTCTAGAGGTTAAAGTAATTTTTTTTAAATCTTCTTGATAGACTAAAGCAATAACTTATACGGCCTGAGAGTGCAATAAGCTTTTTGACGTTTGAACTAGACAGTACATTCGAAAACTCAATAGTTTCAAACAGATTTATACACATGAACCTTTCATAATATTATATTCATTATGCTAAAATCCAAATTAAATACCACATTTTGTTGTAAAAGGCTTTTAATTAAAAGTTCTAAAAATACAACAAATAAAAACAATAGGAAAATGAAAGTGTTGACACTATGCAAATTTCAGAACGCATCCGAATATTTTTTTCTTTTAAAATTTAAACGAGTTCGGTCGTGTTTTGTTTTCTTTCACTCTTAATTTTCAAGTTTTCGGGTAATTGCGAGATGCGAAAGTGGGATAATTCCGAAAATCTAACTACATGATTCTCATTTTGGAATTATCCTGAATTTTTAAGCATTGCCACGCCAAGATAAATATTTGAGGTTATTGTTTTATTATTTGTTGATTTGTTTATTTTTTGGAAGTTGAGGACTTGCAAATAAATACCTTCTAATTTGTTATGTTTGAGTTTTATTTCGCATGTTTCCTCGCTTTAGTGTGGTGAAAAATGTTGTGTTTCACTCGGCAGCAAAGCTTGTTCAACTCTCGTGCCTTAAAACCCTCGCATCGTTCAAGATTCCATTTTATGAACCACTCGCTGCGCTCGTGGTTCAAATTCTGGAATCTTTCGCTTACTCGGGTTTCAATATTTGCACGAGAGTTAAACAATCACTTTGCTCCCTAGTAAAACAAATAACTATTTCGGACATCTTACACAAACCGACTTAGTCCCACGGTAAGCTCAATTAAGGCTTGTGATGTGGGTACCAAGCGACGATATAATTATATAATAGATAAATACATATAGATACTTAAATACATAGACAGCCATGACCAAGGAACATATATTTGTGATAAATAAATACACAAATAATGCCCTCGCCGGGATTCGAACCCAGAACATCCAGCTTCGTAGGCAGGGTCACTACCAATACCAACTAGGCTATGGAGGCTGGCATAATAGGTATTTAAGTATAAAAATATATTTAGAAATAGTGTTTCATTGCCAATGGTTCCCAGAAAAGGTATGATACTCATTAAGAATTATTTCTCAACATCGGCCCTACCGCAAAAAGAAATTCGTAAGCGAGGATTTGTCTCTCTCACTCTAATGACGCCTTCGTTTGGGTAACAAGAGAAAAATCCTCGAAATTTACGAATTTCGATTTTCGCGGTAGTAGGCCAGAATCGGTTATAGTGAGTACGCGCCTTAAGAATCAATCCTCATATTATTTGTATAATTCAAGTACATATGACAATAACTCGATGACAATACAATTACAGTAATTACACGTTTTATCAAATTTATAGAATGAGTCTTCCCGTAGTTATATCATTAGACCATTACATCAGCCATGAACAAACAGAATGCCTAGTGATATTACACATTATTACATACATACATTATCGCTAATAAGGTAAAGTACCTGCTAGAAAATTATGATGAATCAAATTCACACAACAATCAAATTCGAAATGGCGTATGTCATTTTTTTAGAGGCAGAAACAAACTATTTCGATAAAACATCTTTTAGCAAATAGTTTTCTATTCCAATGGCATAAATAGTACATTACGACACAAGTGCGAAAAACATGAAATCTGAAAGGAGTGGCGAAATTTGAAAACACGACCGAAGGGAGTGTTTTAAATCGACACGAGTTACGAATTTCCTTTTTGCACGTGTCTCGAACGACATTTTTTAGTACAGATGGCCCTCCGAAGTTTTGAACCTGACGTAAAATGAGCCACTTAACGCACTAGCCCCTAAGAAAGGCACCATCTGTAAAATACAACTTCAAGGAAATAGTTGGTTCTGCCTCTAACCCGACGTTTATAGCCTCTCTCTTGCACTTATGAATTCGAACTTAAGTGTGACAGGAAGGCAACACGTCGATCGTGGTTCGCGATAGGCCTTCTGTTGTGCAGTCCCTATCAGATATGTAGGATTGGATAGGGTGCTCACAAATATCAGGGTGGTTAGCCAAGTTGCCAATCGCTAACGCTTAATCGTCAATCGTAAACGAACGGCAACTAACTATCTTTGTCGCACTAATAAGAAAGTGCGACAGAGAGGGAAAACTACGATACGCTACTGCACTGAAAAAAATGCTAAGTTGGATTTATCAGATCTTGCGTAATTCTAACCGGATATTAAGGTTGATTGGGTCCTATCACAATTTTTTTTTTTCATTTTACCTAATTTTTATGTTGGCTTCCTACTAAATTAATTTGGCTGATTACACCAGTTTTTTGTTGATTTCACCAGTGGCTCGGTATAACGTACAATGTTCTTTGTTGATTTAACCAGAACCTCTAGTATCGAATTCAACCTTTTTAGTTTTGTAAATTTGATAGCAAGGATTTGTTACATATATCAAAGTTTCTTCGTAATATAGCCAACCTAAGTCACTTTGGTAAATATTTTTTTCAATAAGTGTTGGCAATCGGTGACTTTTCTAGGCATCCAAGCCTCCATTGTCATGGCGTTACAGGAAAATATTTTAGTGGTAACTAGTGGGAAAAAAAATCCCAGTTGTTACCACCAAGTACTCTGGTGGTAACAGGTGAGAAAAAAATTCCCAGTTGTTACCACTGGTGTCAAGTTGGTGGTTGGTGGTAACAGGTGGGAATAACCCGCGTTAAATATTTTTGAGCACCATGGCCATTCCGATATATCTGATCGCGACAGTAATAATGAGAATAGTAATTTTGTATTTTTCAAGTCACTGAATTAGAGTTGCGATAAGATTGAATTCTCGGAAGTCTTAAAGACTAGTTTATTGGGGTCCATTAAAAAAACACACTTAAAGGCCTTAATAGTTACGTTTTTATATTACGAAGTACTGTCTAACAAAATTTGGCGGTAAAAAAAGCGGTAATAAAAACATTCTATGAACGGTCAACGATACGCGTCTACATTTTCTTAATTTGCCATATAATTAATAATTAACACTGTCGTGACCAGGTGGCTTATGATGGTCCGTTTTATCTATTTATAACTTTCTACGCGTAAATTTCGTACTTGCATATTTGCTAGAACGTGACGGCAACGCCGACAAACCATTAAGGTGCGTTTAAACCAAAAGAGCATTCGCTGTTCTAGCGCCCGTTCTACGAAATCTACGAATGCTCTTTTAGTTTAACCGCACCTTTAGACGCGGTACCATCATAAGCCTACAGGCTATATCAGGGACCGGAACCGTTATTTTCTCCATACAAAAATAACGGTTTTTTTTTTCGTTCTTCGGTAATTTCGGTATATAAATTCTAAGTTAATGGAGTAATTTCAAAATATGATATTGTAAATTACATAAAATATTGAGCAGGACACAAAGAGTGTAAATCATTTTAAAATATTGGGCTATTTCGAGGTTTTTGAAAAATACCAGTTCCGGTCCCTGGGCTAAATTTCGAACACCCAGAAACCGACAGAACCCGCTAGGCGGGCAAGGGCGTGAAATTCTATGCCGCACGCCGTGAACCCGCTAGGCGGGTATCGAATGTGTTAGGGTATTTGATACATTCTCCGCCACTATGGGGCGGTGAGATGACAGCACTGTCGCGTAAGGTCCCATGAATTGTCAAAATAAACACGCGATTTTAATTTTCTATATAGGAGACGTTCAAGTATTACGTAACGCAATTATGAAGATTTTTGATCTCCCCTCACCCCCTTGTAACGCACCGTAACGTTCTTCGGTACCCCCTCTCTCTAAGCGTTACGTAACACTCAAATTACCATTTTTACTCTAAAGTCGCAAAAAGTTATGTTATAGTTTTTATCCTGGGTATAATTTTAATTGCCTTTGCGGTAATCGGATTCCCCGTGAAACGTAACTGACAAGGGTTGCCAATTTGGGATTTTTGATTCCTTCGTTATTTACTTTAAAAAAAAATTACGTAACGTGTTGTAAGGGTGACCCCCTCAACGTATCGTAGCGTTTTACGAGACCCCCTCCCCCCGCTTGAACGCTCCTTGTAGGTTCATTTATTCTTAAAACTATTACTTTGGACATATTGTTTTCTAAAATAAGTAAAGAAAATAGTTCCAAGTAAATCCCCATGAAATTAACAAAGTTCTAATTTTCTTTACTACCAAGACTTTGCGCCCCTGTTTTAGAACTCAATATTCAGTTCGGCGACCGTTTTCTAGTCTCAATCCATTACACACTCAATAAACTTCCAAATTCAACTCTATGTATTCAATCTAATTTAGATTTTTATGTTCAGTGCTACCTATGAGCCACAGTCAGTGGCCACAGATAAAAGACCCGTAGAAATCATGGGCAAATAACACAAGCCAGCGTTTATCACAATTGATGTTATTATCAGCATGCATTACTGGCCTTGTGATCAAGCATTACTTAACTGCATAGATTTCACTAAAGGTTTCACTGATACGGGCAATAATGGTCACCGTACAGTCAAATGCAAAATATGACGATAAAGGTACACTCAAAAAATGTCGGGCCATGTTGATTGTTGGGTTCCATAGCTAGTTACTTTTTTCATATTGAGGGAGGGGGTGCGCATTATTATTTATTCTGAAGCGGTAAATTCGGTCTAGCAAATTTGTGGCCATTTTTACACGACTGCCAAAAGGAGAGTATATAATATGTGTTTAGCCCTATGTATAGTATGTATGGTTCATATTTTCTTTAAACAAGCAGAACTTCGCGACTGCTTAATCGTTTTTAGTAGTGTAAGGTATCATTGGAATCCTCATGACGTCGCGAGTATAGGATATGTGACGTCACTTGCACCGAAATTTGCTTATTTTTTAAGGACCTATTCAACGATACCAACCAATGATTTAAATAAAAATATTACATATACCTACGTTGTGTGTGGGGGGAGTATTTTTTTTCTATTTCATTCTACTACTTTGTCGGCATGACTATACCAAATTGATTTTTTTTACGGTCACTAATCTAAGCAGGGTTCCTAGTTTTCTACGGAACCCTAAATAGAATGCCTATTTCACAAGTATTGTGTAATACTATTTTTTTATTTTATAAGCAGTTTATATTATGAGAAAAAATATCTAAATCGAAAATCATTAATTATATTGAAAAAAGCGAGAAACTGATTCTATCATAGCACAAGCAGATGCTAAGTTTAATAAAGGATGCGAAATAATGACTTTACAGTAGTATACTAGGTATATTACATTAACTTGGCTAGAAAATTAAGTGTTTAAGTAATTAGCCTATATATTTTTAAAGTAATAGATAACTATGGAGTGCGACAGAGATTAGGTTTTTCACAGCATCTATCAATTTTGTGATGAATAAAAGTTTTCATTATTTCTTTAAACATAACTGGAAGATTGTCGAAGTCACGACGAAACTTGTTTTTTTTAAATAACGGTGTCTAATCTAATCATTTAGACGCCGTTATTTAACAAAAAAAAACAAGTTTCGTCGCCAAATTATTCTACACCATTAAAAAAAGTGGCCAAAAGATAAGTATTACGTTACCTTCGAAGTTTTGGGACTCAGAATAAGTCCAGTAGCCCGACCGCGAACTTCGAAATCCGCAAATTTCGAGGATTCGTCTCCCTCACTCCAACAAGGACGTCATTAGAGTGAGCGAGACAAATCCTCGAAATTTGCGGATTTCGAAGTTTGCTGTAGATCCGCTGGATCTGTCTATGTAAATGAATCTGCCATCCTGATATCAGGATGCTTAGCCAAGTTGCCAATCGGTAACGCTTAGTAGCGTATCGTAGTTTTCCCTCTCTGTCGCTCTATCATATTAGTGCGACAAAGACAGTTAGCTGCCTTTCGTTTACGATTGATGATTAAGCGTTAGCGATTGGCAACTTGTCTAAGCACCCAGTTCAGTTTATATTTTTTACTAAATTCTGGAACTTTTCATCAAGTTTATCTATCAACATTACATGTATTGCATTTTTTGTATGCAATATCTCAGCAAGTCAACACATTATCGTCGTATTGGCTAACTGTATTAATTTCAGTAGAAATAAAAATCTTTCAATATGGCAGTCAACATAAAACAGTGAATATTTTAAAACATTGAAAATAGCAATTAAGTTATTGGTATTCTTATTGCCGTCACCATGTGGCCACCAGATCAACTCTTCCCGTTTGTGTCGTAAGAGTAGACTAAGGGATTGAAGTGTCACTGGCCATACATTTATTGAAGATTGCTGACACGCTGACAGGCACCAGCGTCATCATAGTGGACACACTACTGCGATCTAAAGTGGCTGTTAGAGGCTTAAGTCCAGCAGTGGACTGAAATAGGGTGATGGTGATGATGATGAAGTTATTGGTAACTATACATTAAGATAATATATTATATGTTTTCCACCCTGTTAGCAACCACTGCGAGTTACCAAGCGCGTATGGGGATATAGGCTCAAAAAACCTGTGTGCTTTGATTGAATACATGAAGGGTTTTAAAATATAAAAATGGAACTACCTATACATAAGCTACACCAGGGCCCTATCCCACAAACGTTACAATTGTAAATTACAATTTACATATTACATATATGTAGATAATACAAGCGAGCGTATCACAAAAATTACATATTACAAATTTGTATGGGAAAATTTCTACAAATATGTAATTGTAGTGATAAATCTACAATTTGGTGTATCACAAAACTTTACATATTACAAGTGGTTTTCCGGGAAAATTTACATATTTGTAGTCTACAATTGTACGTAAAAGTTTTGTGTTACGATGAATTGTAATAAAATGCGTACAATTTTGTAGAATTGTAGCTACAAATCTACAATTCTATCACCGCGTGTAAAAAGTACAATCTCATTACAAGAGTCCCATTCTACCTTTATGGAGACCGTTCCCTTACGCTATCATTTTAGGAGACAGCGGGTATAAAAATGGTTGCTGACCCCAAACATACCCGTACAGATACCAAGAAATGCAGCATTACTCGTAGTACGATTTTTACGAACTTTTAAATCGATGAGACGGATGGTTGAAAAATCCCTGGGGATTTTAAAGGAAAAGTTTCCATGTTTGAATCATCTAAGACTTCAACCCAAAAATGCAAGCATGCTTATTTTAAGTTGTGTAATATTGCATAATATAGAAAAACGTTTAGGTCACAATACTATTCAGATGATCACAAACTCGGAACAAGATGAAGATGAAAACATCGGACAAAATCATACTGATGACAATCATGGAGACGTGAACGCCATTGAAGTATTACGTGCTGTAATTGAACACTTCAACTAACACGACTGGAAAGCTGTGTCGTGTTGTGTATTGTGTATACGAGGACATCTTGTGAACATTCATACATTCGCCTAAGAGACCTTAAGACGAGATAAATAAGGGCGATTCGTGACGAGAACTCGTTTCTCCAAGCCTTGTTCAATATATTTTCACTTTTGAACTGATTTGTAATCTTTTTCCATTTCTGTATTTTTACATCTTGGGTTAAAGTATTGCTAGAACTTCCAAATAAAATCTCTTTATTCTCTAAAATGAGATTCAAAACCGTTATTTTATCTTGAAAACGCATTTTAGAAATAGCACAATAGGAGCCCAGAAAATATCAATCACGTATTAACACAGAAACTTCGAAGGTATTTTAAAAGGTATCAAACTACCCGCAACATAAAAGAAGTTCCTTGTCGAAGAAATTACTGCCAATACAATTCTACATATACAAACATGTAATCTACATATTTGTTAAATTTACAAATTGGAATATATACAATTTTACATATTACTGATATCAATCACACAAATATGTAAATTGTAAACTACATTGACACACCACCCATGCTTTGTGTTACGGTGATTTGTAATGCATATATTTGTAGAATACAGACTTGTCGCTTCTACATAAGTGTAATATTTGTGGTACGTTGTTATGTAAACAATTCTACAAATTTGTCACATTTTACATATGTAAAGTTTAGTGGGATAGGGCCCAGCACCTTAAATTGGATAAAAGAAACAAAAAGGAAATGAAATACTTCATATACAGGCTGGATATAGGTAGGTAGTGCTGTGGTGACGGCAGTAAGAATACATTATGTCACCACCCCAACTCCTCCTGCGGGTGTCGTAAGAGTCAACTAATGGATTGAAGTGTCACTGACCACTATTTGATAAATATAGAAGATGGGCAGCAGCGTCATTCATTATAGTAGACAAATTACTGCGATCGCCAATCAGCTTGCCCAGCGTGGCGATTATGGGCATTTACCTCCTAATGTGTTTATACACATAGTTAATAGGAGAGGCCTACGTCCAGCAGTGGACTGTCATAGGCTGATGATGATGATGATGATAGGTAGTTAGCAGTTCAGTGAGGACAACACTATTCTCTCTCAGCACAAAGTCTCATGACTGAAAATGGTTTGTGGATTGAAAAAAAAATGCTGTTTATGGATGTGTGCTGTGCTGAAGAATGGCAGGAAATAGCCGACACCAGGAGAGACATACAGTGGAAATGAGAGGGGAGACCTTTGCCTAGCAGTGCAAGACTCAATAACTGGCTATTAAAAAAAAGTATTGGACTACAAAATAGATTGAAAAGCACAGCTTTAAGACTCAGAATAGATTACGACACAAGTTGCGAAAAACATGACATTCGAAACGAGTGGACACGAGTTACGATTTCGTTTTTGCATGTGTCTCGTACGACGTTTTTTAGTGCAGATGGCCATGCGAAGTTTTAAACCTGACGTAAAATGACACACTTCTCGCACTAGAGCCTAAAAAAGGCACCATCTGTACTAAAATAGTACATTACGACACAAGTGCGAAAAACATGAAATTCGGAACGAGCGGCGATGTTTTAAAACACGACCGATAGGGAGTGTTTTAATCGACACGAGTTACGAATTTCGTTTTTGCATGTGTCTCGTATGACGTTTTTTAGTGCAGATGGCCATGCGCAGTTTTGGGCCTGACGTAAAATGACACACTTCTCGCACTGGAGCTTAAAAAAGGCACCATCTGTACTAAAAACGTAGTATAATACTAGTAATAATATCAATAGCATTTGATAGGTACTCAGTAGAAAGTATGACAGATTCAAGTGACTTTGACACTCATGTTTCTTGTATGGAATATGTAAAATGGCTCTACAATAAACACATAATATGTCAGTCAGCATATGCAATTCCATTTTCTAAGTAATTTATCTATATTAAAATACATTTTGTCTAAATACACAATAGAAGCCCAGACCACCTAATGATTTACATTAAAATGCCATTGATAAGATAATTGACTAAATTCAATGTGCATTGAACTGTAAATGCTTCTACCTCATTAGTATAACAACAGTTTACCATACATATCACAATGCTGGCAAATAAATAACAGAGATAAAGCTCTGATAACATGTTTGTATATTAATAAATCGGAACAAACCAATCATTCAATGTACACTGTGTACAAGGTAGAATGAACTTGGATATAGTTTTGTTCCGATTAAGTGTGGAATGCCCTTATTTACTGACACATTTGCTGTTTGTTGACACATATGTTTCCATTTCTAAATGACAACAAACAATGTCACAACAAAAATGCCTTGGACTAAATAGTCTAAGAATGGATATTTCTGTATTTTCGTGGTGTTACCAACTGTATTCATCATTTCTGGAAGTCCCCATGTCCAAAAATAATTAAATGACATCTCATGAAAATACAAAATCTTGAAATGTAGTTTGAATGATTTAACAAAGGCATAATCATTACATACACAATACACATAAAGTATAAGAGAAACTTCTAAAAATCAATGCTATTCTTGTAGTTGGGTAAAAATAGTTTTTTCATGATGTGTTGTGTGCGTTGTCACAATACAGGGATCATTCCCTAATGGTAGGTTTTCCCATAGTAAGATTGGAAATTTACCTGGAACAGTACAATGTGGAAGTGCAAGTTTGTGTGGAAGTTACATTTTCACCAAATCTTTATGTTACTGCGGCTTACACTTTCACAACTACCATTTTCTAGATGCAAATACAGTGAAACCCCGTTAATACGATTTTGTAAGGACCAGACAAAAAACGCGTCTTAAGCGGGAAAGCATAACATGCGGGAAGAAGAAATCGCATTTTTTTTGTAAAATTTTTACTTTTGCAGTGAAATTTCAGAATCAGTATATTTTTCTTATACATATATGTATATATACTTAAATGATTCGGATGCACAGATAAAGAAAATAAATAAATAAAACAAATTGTACCGTGGTTGCACATGCACCATACATCTGTATGTGATGGGATCATGAACTTTACCTGTCGTTTGGTCAGTGCAACAAAGTTGCCTACAAAGGAGGAGTGATCAGTACAATTATTTTTTCCAGTCTAATTTTCAATCGGTATGGTAATATTATAACCTTCCTGCTTATACCCTAACTAACTTGGGTTACAAATAGCGTATTAAACGGGATAATTAATCGTATTAACCGTACAAAAATGTAGGAAAACATAACTAAACTTGCAAGGACTGGCGTAAAATGGTATATTATGCGGGAAATCGTATTAAACGTGATCGTATTAAGCGGGTTCTACTGTAATACTTTCTAATGTGAAATTAAGCAGTAAAAACAAAATCTTTTATGATACTCACCTATATTTTTAACCATAATGTTCTTCAGTTCATCTAATTCACCATATATAGTAGATATTGTGTTAAGATCTCCAGACTCCGTGTAGTGTTTCATTTCAGCTGCCAGGACTCTGGCAAATTCCCCATTCATAGCGTAAGGGATAGCCGTCTGTGCCGTTTCCGCAAAAGCTGCGGTGAACCTTCGTTTGATTTCATTTAGGAAGAGGAAGGCTCTTGAACGTTGGAATTTCTGTAATAGTTACATGTACATTTAAGTCCTAAAAAGGTGCAATTAAAAATATATACAGCCCAATGGGTATTTCAAATACTTACATCATCAGTAATGCAGAAGTATACTAGTTTGTTTTCGGCAATGTAGTGAAATAAATAATTCCCGTGAGAATATGTCAATTTGTCATCGTGGGGTGGAATTTTCGATAGTATTTGTTCCGTAACTTCCGTGAAATTCCCCGCACATGAGGCAAATTTGGCCAAAACGACCGTGCCTCGGGCCACAACACTAAATAAAATAGGCATTGTGATGCGTCGATGATTCAGAATAATCAGGAGATCACAATTACAAAGGAAAATAAAAAAACTAAGTAGATTAACCTAATACCACTTCGGAACTAATGATGAATCCACCTAGAACAACACTCGCAGCTCTCTGCGTAAATGCGAATGTATATACTAATTGAATTTGTATTTATTTTTACAAAAGAGAGAAAAACAAAATAAATAATCGGAGACGTAGACGTACGTATCAGAAATTCTTTTTTTTTCACTGTATAGACCACAGATTAAAATTAACGTTAACTTATTAATCCTACATTCATGCGTTAACTTAACCGAACTGTCATTGTGTCCACAGATAAAATATAGGGAAGATTCCGTGTATTAAGACATACATGAACAAACTATTGTCATCCTTCACCCCATCTCAAGACGTATTCCATAAGGAAAAAGAGACAAATAAAGTAGCTCTACTTGGTCGTGAACTCCATCAACGACTCCATTTTCTTGAACAATGCTACCAACCTGACTAGATAAAATGTCATTACTATTAGTGATGTCCAGTCTTCAATCGTATACTTTTATCGTCAATAATAATATTTTTACCAAATTAGGTAGCGAATACAGTAGGAATAAACCTTATTTCCTACTCAAAATCACGATCTTCTTCGATCGTGATTTCAAAATCTACATTTTAGGATAAAAATAAAATCACAAAGTTAACGAAATATTTTCTTTAATTAAAATGTCATAATGAGGGTTTCCTAAAACGTATGCCACTAGTTGGCGCCACTTAGCCGTAAGGTCCCGCTAAGAAACACAATTATCTAGCCCCAAAGAAAGAATAAGTAAATGTTTTTTTTTTTAATAAAGTTTAAATTTTTTTATGTATTTTTTTTAACTCATACAAAATATTTAAACCAGAAACTATAAACATAGAATTTAGACAAGTTTCTGGACCTGCTCCCGCCCTGGTGATTTCAGAAAACTCTCATTATAACATGTTTTATGGACTTATCATTCCTTAAAGCATACCTAACAATTTTGGTATGATGGCTTCTTTATAATTAAATTAATCAGTCTACACAAGTATCACATGAGCGTCATTATTAAACTAAACTTAATTTACTTGCTGGTTGACATGACATTGGATGATTACCAAATATGGTGGGTAGTACGTCAGAATGTAATCACTTATGCGCATACCCTTGCCTGAAACAACAGCTTAAAATTGTGCGGAGCATATTTTTGAATACTCTTTAGGGTACCAGTCGTCTGCCTTTTTGATATTTTTGACCCATAATAGCCTTTGTTCAGTGTCCAGTGGAAACCTGTTGGACATTAAAAACATCGATTCATTTTTGAGTTGACTATCAATACATTTATCGATATCACGATCGGTCTCTTAAGTACCACACTATGCGATACAAATGTTTGAATCCCACTATTTATAATTACATTACGAATGTAAATACAAATGGTTTAATCACAAAACTACACATATGTATCTGACAACAAATATTGAATAAGATTTTCAGTTACTTGTAATAATAAGGTTCGAAATCTTAAAATTCAAGTCAAAACTAAATTGCCGGTGAAACGTAATGTCTTTATTTTGTTCATTCAGGTAACCCTGGCGGTTTTTACACCCTGGAACCACACAAGTCATCACTTTTATCACATTCCGTGCACTTATCGAACAGAAATATACATGAAAAGCTTTATTTTAATCACTTTTACTATTTGCGGTTTAGGTGCACTAGTATACCCAAACAAAGATCGTTGACAGGCATTGCCGGCGTCACCCACAGATAAAATAGACTCGGTCTATCAATTTTATATGTCTATGATTGTGTCACTGAACTACCAACTACAACACACCACTTCCCATCCACTTCCACAAGTTTGTTTTGTAATGTTGGCTGACACGTCACTTACGATATTTTACTCTTAAATTCAAATGAATAGTTAGCGGTTTGTTTTTTTTATCAGTAGAATAAGAAGTTTCATCAGTGGCAGCTCGGCCCGATCATTCCATATATATTTTGTGATAAGCCTTTTAATCTGCTTGCTAAAATCTACTTAATCCACGCATGGAGAGTGTTTTTTAATGATGGGATGGACTAAATGATGATTTTGAACTTAACAATAAACCATTTGACCAATTTACAATTTCGCTGTTTGCCTCTCTTTCTAGCCAATACGTGCGTGCGTTAGAGAGGCAAACAGCGAAATTGTAAATTGTAACTTTATAAAACGCGACCCAGTCATTTTGAAAAGATTTGTTTTAGAATAATATTTTCCTTGCGATATTGAGATGATTTTGGGTTTTGCTCGTTTGCAAAGTTGTTATGCGTGCGTCTCGTGCCTTGAAATTCTCGCTACACTCAGCATTTCGTTTGGGCCCCTTATGCTTTAAAAAAAACCTATTCAATGATTCACACCAAGTACTACTGCTCATTGACTAGCCAAATGAGTGTGGCAAGTGGCAAGTTGGCAACCCAATATGCCAGTAAAAAATAGCACAAAACTCTAATTTGAGAAGGTCAACATCAAAGAATACAATACTCTAAAGGTCAACATAATATAATATATTGTCTCCTTTCTTTTTTCTACTGACAGGTTGTTTTTTTATCACAGTACATACATGATTATGGTAAATATAAAATAAATATGGTCAAATTATTAAAGTGAAATTACTTATTTATTTTATTTTAGGAGTAAACAGTCTTTTATAGGACTACAAAAATAAAAATTCTTAAATCTAGACTTAAAGTTACCTACTTAAATATAAATATTAACACCATGTTAACCCTATTGTATGAAAGAGAAATAAAAACATTGAAACTGCAAGGCTAAAAAAATCAGAGTAATTTAGTACTTAATTGCAACCATGAAAACTTTTGCAACAAGAAGAATAAATTAAAAACTAATTCAGTGTTGCACACGCAGTATTTTGGGACCGTTACTGTTCCTACTGTACATTAACGATTTACCAAATGTAACAAAATTCAAATGTACTCTTTTTGCTGATGACCTGTCCGTCGTCATTCCCTGTAATAACCCTAGCTCATATAACAAGGACATTAATGATACCATTGAAAACATTGTAGACTGGTTAAATCAGAATAATTTAAATGTCAATTTCCAAAAAACAACATTCATCCAGTTTGTAAATAGGAATGCTCAGAAACAACCCCTTACGGTTAGTTTTTTAAATGATATTGTCACAGAGTCCCAGCATACAAACTTTTTGGGTATTTGCGTGGATGATACTTTGTCTTGGAATAACCATATCCTTAAAGTCTGCAGTAAAGTGAACTCATTTGCTTTTGCCTTATGGAGGCTGGCAAAAATTAGCAATAAGGAAACTGCATTACAGGCATATCATGGTTATGTTTGCTCCGTGTTAAGATATGGTATTCTAGTTTGGGGAAACTCTAGTCATGCACATCAAGCCCTGTTAGCACAGAAACAATGCATCAGAGCTATTTGTAACGTAGATAATATGACCTCATGCAAACCTCTATTTATAAGTATGAAACTTTTGTCCGTCCCGTGCATGTACTTATATGAAATTTGTTTGTTTGTTAGAATGCATCCTGAACTCTTTACCACTTATAGAGACATTTGTCGGTTTAACACAAGGTTTCCAAATCGTCTAGTCATACCAGCTAAAAAGATAGTTTTATATGGTAAGAGCGCCTATTGTATGGCGATAAAAATTTACAATTGTCTCCAAACCGACCTAAAAGTCTTGCCATTAAATGTATTTAAGCATAAAATTAAAAACTGGTTGGTACAGGATTGTTTTTACTCAGTTGATGAATTTTTTGACTATTTTAAATGTAATTAGACTGACAATTGTAATTTTATTTATGTAATTATATATATTTGATATTAGGTTAAGTATGACATGATATTGGTTGAGAATCATAAAGCATTACTATTAGTCGAATATTAATAATATATGAAGAATTTAGTCTAGTTTGTATATATTTGCATTTTGCATGCCAGCTGCTGGTAAAATATGCATGTTTTAATGTGTTCATTCCACATTCCAAATAAGTAAAAAAGTATTCTTGTTTAAAAAAAACAACTGTGAGAAAAAAAATGTCCCACCACACTTACATTTCATTATAAAATAAATATTAAGCTTATTAATCATGATATCATTTGTACAATATTACATATTATTTAATCAAAGTAGTCATCAATGTCTATATCAGGATTTAAAATATCATCTCCAAATGGTGTTAAGTCTATTTGGTCAAGTATAAGGTTCTCGCACATCTCTTCCAAGTCTGTCTCCCCTATTAAAATTGCTCCTTGAAGTCTTCCATTTTGTAGCACAAATTATATATACTCAAGGCAAGGGGTGGTCCTTAGTAGAATTTCATAATCATTCCCTAATCCTTGTCCATTGTATTTTCCAAGTAACACTACTCGGTATCCAAAAAGTGTTGTGCAATGTGTAAATAATTCAAAACAGAAGTCTTGTAATACTTCCTGGTCTTTTATACGGGCATGCATTGACTTGGCAGCCATTGCTGCCATTTGCCTTGCCTGGGTCCAAAGTCTGAGTTGGAACCAATGTGAAGCATGACTCCAAGCAGCATGAGCTACATCACCAGCTGCAAATACATCTTTAACTGATGTTTCTTGGAACTCATTCACTGCTAACCCACCATCAGTTCCTTTCCGAGGTTCTTCATCCCATAAAAAGTTAACAGCGGGTTCCACACCCGTTGCTGAAATTACAAAGTCACATAATACTTTTTTCCCATTGGTCAGTATAACTTCTAATTGGTATTCTTCACCCTGCACTTCAGTAACAGATTTAACTTCTGTTTTATAAACAATGTCCAATTCTTGCTCGCCAGTTTCATTCCTAATACCTTCCAGTTTTCTAAACCAATCAGGTCCCAGTGCAGCAGATTTTAAGTCTTTATTTAAGGCAACTACGGTGTCCTCTTCAGAGAATACATGCCTCCTTGATATTACATGTTTTGGTGTTTCAGTTTCCAAGGGTTTGTTCCGGAAAGTGTTTTGGAAAAATTCTGCAGCTCCAGGATCTATGAATGTGGATGATATGTAGTCATCCCTTATAACCCAAACTTTTTGAATTCCTCTGGTCGCATGGACAATTTCTGACGCAATTCCTCCATTACCAACAATTACCATTTTCCGACCTGCTTTAAGCTTCTCTTGAAACTCTAGAACAGACTCAGTGTCTCTGATCCCGAGTACCCTCTTTGATTTATTCGAATCTGAGATGAGCTTTGGTATGCCGCCTGTACAAATACATATTACATCATATTTAATAACCACTCCTTTTGATGTCGTTGCTAATTTATTTTTTGTATCTACACTCTGTAATGAATCGTAAACTATCTTCAGGTTTGAGTGTATTCTTTTGAGAGAACTAGCCTCTGTTTCGTTTACATCAAATTTTACGACAGTTTTACCGAAAAAACGAACGTTGCTCACATTTTTAACCAGTGACGATGCGGTGACCATAACAAGAGTTACTTCGGGATTCAATATTGCTAATGTTTCCACACATGTTACACCAGCAATTCCACCACCTATCACCAAATAAGTGGCATTAAAATTAATCTGTTTCGAAGCCATATAATATGTATGTACTTACAACAAAAACATAACCGAGCAGCACTAAGCTAAGATTGTGAGATAATTTGATAAATCTTATCTCTTGTATGTCTCTTGTCTTGTTTGTCAACTTGACACTGACAGTGACATGACTGTTTTTTAATAGTTTTTGTCCTTTTGGACAGGCGAAAGCACTAAGCCATACTGCCTCTGACATGATTGACAACATAAATTAGTTAGAATACAAATTATAAATAATACAGACAGTTAGTTTTGCAATACGTCTAATTTTTATTTATATTACGGAAAAAAATGTGCGTAGGAGCTTGTATGTTGCAGCGCACTCACACATAATGTACTTTAGAATATTGAAATAAAATCCTGAATCGATTCATTTTATCAAAACACGTTATCTTTTATAGTAAATTGCAACATTTCGTTTCTAACTGGTTTGGAGGGTTTATCGCGCTCATCGAAACTAAGGAAAAACGTTAATATGTCGATTTTTTTCTCTGTCACTCTAAATGAGACCTCATTAAAGTAACAGAGTTTGTTGCTCAGAATTTCGGTGTGTGTAGCAGTGTGGCAATACTGGCAATAGTGGCAATCTCGGTCAAACTGACTGTGACTGACAGTTTATATATTTATTTATCCAGTAGACTCGCTCGGCTTTACGAATCAGGAAATAAAAACTATTAAAACTCGCGAAACATCCTTGAATTTACTACTACTAAATGATAAATTAGAAACAGCTTTGATATCTTATTATCTACGTGTTATTACTTACTCTACAAATGTTCTATATATTTTTACACCATGAGTAAATTAAAGTTATTGATTGATTCTATAAAACACTAACAATAACTGTTTACAATTTTTAAACTATAAAATATCATCTTAAGAAGATGTGGACGTGGATAGCGATAAGTTCAGTACCATTATGGTTCATGTTCAGTTGGTATTTCCCTATAATTTGGAGTCCAATTTACTTTATCCTGTTGACTGTTTTCATGTTAGTGTTTGTGTTTTCATTTACACTATGGGGGCACATTTCTCTGTCTTCGCCTCACCAGCCGTTGCTTTTTCTAATTGACAGAGTAGAAAAACAATTGAGACATTTGGAGGAAACACTAAAGGTATGATTTAAGTTTTTAAGTTAACATAGTCATTTACATTATTAGTATGACCTAAAACGGGATATATAATTGAGCACCCGATAGACCCGATTAGTGTGTGGGTAGACCACAACTGAAACTCGCAGTTTCATTAGTTACTCCATCCATGTGGATGACATTTGCAAAAGTGGCCAAAATATTGGGTGCTCAATTACAACACAATATAGATGCACATATTTTTACAATTTATGTGCATAGTTAATAGGAGAGGCCTATGTCCAGCAGTGGACTATCATAGGCTGGTGATGATGATGATGATTATTACAATTTACATGGTAAATATCCCATTTTAATTCATACTAATAAATAATGGATGATTCTTTCTTGTACACATACTTCTAACTCATGAAACTTTATATATAATTAAATACCTAGTTGAACTTCTTTTGTTGAAGCTCAACAATCAGCTAATTATTTGGCAATAAAAAACCTATGCTTTAAAACAATGTGCCTGGTTACAAAAAAATTGTACATAATTAAGGACTTTAATGAAAACAAAAATTAATGTTTCATTTTTGTGATATAACATTACCCGTATAGTTTGTATGCCTAACTTTCTTAACATAATGGAAACCATTATAATTTTTGTTTTCATGAACATAAGGGTGTTCAATATTTGGGTCAATCACTTTGTTTGTGTCATCATTCTGTCATATCACCCAGGGGACAACAGTGGGATAGCTTGTTAGAGGAAAGTATCATGCACACTCTACTATCATGATGAGTGGATGACCCACTTTGGAAAGGCCACATAACTGTCAAAATATTCAAACTTTTGTCAATTTGAATGCTGCTAAACTGTGATTTTAAGGGTGACCCAAGAGAACGTAACCATGGCAATGAGTGACAAAAAAAGTGATTGACCCATTTATGAAAACAAGTCTAAAATTTTGTTAAATTTGATTATCTATCTTAAAATCCTGACATGTATAACATAAGCTAAAATTCATTGCACTAAGTTTTTAATAAATCATAACCCTAAATGTATTTTTTTCATCAGGAGGACAAAAGTAACTGGCCGCATGCTGTCAAAAAAAGCCACCTGCCAGTAATCTTTGGCCGCACTGTCGACAGCCAGTTACAGCAACTCATAGACTATGTCCTCAGAGACTTTGTAACCCGCTGGCTGAAAGAATTTGCCCATAGACCAGAGCCAGTTGTGGACAAGTTCAAGGAACATATTTGGGGAGCCATTAAGAATCTGCACGAGAGATTGGCACGTGTAGACGCTGAAAAGCTGATAGCTAATGATATGGTCTTGAAAATTACTCAGCATTTTGAACGAATCAGGATAGCTCAGAGTTGCGCGTAAGTATCTAATTCTATGGCATATTTTGAAGGCCTTTGTGTGTTTGACTATTAAAATCACCAAAAACTGAAAACATTTGTGTTAGTGCACAATTGCACATAGAAAGGTACCTTGTCATGGTGTTTAAAGGGGACTTTATTACATAACACAAGGTCTATTTCAAGAGTTGTGACGAGTTACCTTTCCATGAGTACTGACACATTTTTCTATGAATATTAAATTTAACGATGTCAAAAATGTTTATTGAAATAATAACTAAGAAACAATACTGACAACAACAAAATTTCGTGTTTTTAGAATTTAGCTAAACAGGTAACATAAGTAATTGAAAAACTTTCTAAAAATTATGTATGTCTTTAAAATTAAAAACTACAAATAATCGAAAATGAAGGGTCAACGGAAAAAACATGTCCTGTACTTAAAAAAATCAGGGCAAATTCACACTTTATTCTGTTAAAAGTAAGGTGGTTTTTCCTTCTGTAATTTGAATTGACTAGACTTGTTCTTTCCGTGGAAGCTTCAAATGTTATTTATATTTTTTACGTATTTGCAATGACTTTATAAAAGTTTCCAATGGTGATATTTAGTAAAAAAATTCTAATGCTAGAGAAACAAAATTTTGTAATAGTAATTTAGTGTTGAAAATTTCCGGATTAAATCCCGTTTCTTTCCAAACAGCGCGATTTTTCCGTTTTTTTTCGGAAAAATCAATGAAAGCTATCACTTTAATTTTCGCCTCTAAACCTATGTGAATTAGGTCTAATTTTCACTTATATTAGGAGAACGTGATGTCACCGAGGAAAAGTCAATTGAAATAGATGGAAGGAGTGACAGTGACAATGATTATTCTGTAAAACCCGAAAATTTTCATACATTCCCAACACATTTGGTTTTTTCCGACATTTTCAACGCTATTTCTAATTTTAGAATTTTAACTAACGTGAGACTCAAACATATTAAAATATTATCGAACCGGGTTACTCACGTATTTAAGTCGATGATTGCGGTACGCGTCGGGCCTTGGCCGAGGGTGCTCCGGATGAGGACCCTCTTAATGGGTCGAAACATGTCGAGCAATCATCGACTTAAATACGTGAGTAACCCGGTTCGATGCTATTTCTAATAATGCTTACAATAAGAAATAAATGGGCTTTAATTACCTTCATTAATAATTACGTAGAGATACGAAGTATGCTCTTATTTTAAACCTTATCGCATTCTGAAGTCTTGTTTTAATTGTCAAATTTTTTCGTCGTACTAAAATAATAACTAATTCACTTTGTAATAATGATAAAATATTCAACATGAATATACAATTAAATCCAACGAAATACAATAAAAGAAATAAATAAATTTTTACTTTCCAAAACAGGTTAGAGTTAAACCAAGCCCCCGTATTCGCGATAGCTCCTCACCTGGAGTCTTCCAAGACTGAACTCCAGTACCTTCGGCAGACCAGTCAGCTGATCGTCATGTTCCTGATGCCGAGATGCTACTCTCTGTCACCGGTGTCCCATTTCATGCAAGAGGTGCTGGCATGTAAAGGTATGTTGCTGATTCATAAACCCTTAGGTATTAAATATTTGTTCCTTTTGGTCTTATCAGTACGTCTACACCGTGTTTTTATTGATTTCCGTTAGATTAGACAGGTTACTTGGGACATTAATAAAAGTTGCCTGGTATATCGGCTTTTGTTAATTTTGTTAGAATTTTTTTTTTCGTTTTCATACATAATTATTGTAACGGCAAGTGTGAGAGATTAAGAATAAGATCTCAGGGGACTGACAGCTGCTGACGGCAGATGTCAAAATACGTAACATTAGGATGTAATAAAGGTTGCAATACGCTTGTTCAGTCATTAAACTTATTTTTTTAATAACTCAATAACAGTAAGAGTTAAGACACTACTTTCTTAGAGAAATTAATTATTTATGACCTAAATAAGCTTCCCTTAAGTTTAACGGAAATCAATAAAAACACGGTGTATTATAAGACCGAAATCAGTGTTTCTATGCGATTTTTTTACGCGTTCTTATTGTTCATTACCATCACCACTTTATTTTCCGTTTTATAAAAGCAAACGCGACTATTATACCAGATTAGCAGACAAACATGCGTCTGCTACAAGATAACCGAAAATGACTCCACTATTTATACGCAGTTCGTCAATAATTTGGGAAATCGCATAGAACTACCCAAATAGGAATGATGATTGTAGTTAAAAACTAACAATGTTTTCATGCGGTAAACGACCAAGTATAATTGCTGCTTTAACTTTGATGAATTTATTTTTCTTCACACTTGCTTTCTAAGCGCGCCATTGCTTTGCTTGCATACATAGCCGGAGTAATAGAAACGTGAAATTCCTTAGGTAATTTAACTTTTCCAGAAAATATATTTTGTCTTATAATTGTATTGTTTAACTTTTTTTTGTCCGCAAGTGTGATGAAAAACATTGTATGCATCACGGTCGGTAAAAGGCACATTATATCTTGGGACATCTTACACAAATCAACCTAGTCCCACGGTAAGCTCAATTAAGGCTTGTGATGTGGGTACCGAGCGACGATATATCGAGGGTTGGGTGGTCAAACCCGATAAGTTGAGCAAATCTGTTTTTAAAATACGAACTATATGACATTGACGTGAATGAAAAAATATCTCAACTTATCAGGTTTGACCACCCAACCCTCGATATATGTATAATAGATAGATACATATAGATACTTAAATACATAGACAGCCATGACCAAGAAACAAATATTTGTGGTAAATAAATACGCAAATAATGCCCTCGCCGGAATTCGAACCCGGAACCTCCAGCTTCATAGGCAGGGTACTACCAACTAGGCTACGGAGGCTGACAGTGATGTATTTCTTCCAGTATTCCAACCAGCCATAGATCTGATAACAGATCCGGACTACATCAACCAAAAGATCATCCAGTACCTCGAAGCTCAAAAAGAAGTAAACGCCATGCACGTACGAACTTACGAGTACGCGAAAACGTTCGAGGATTACATTCGTTTAATAAACAGTTGTGATAACGTGGATCAGTTGAAGCGGTTACGGTGAGTAAGCACTTTCACTCTTTCATTAACTGGATTTATAGATCAAGGTATGTTTAAGTGGTTAGGTAGATTTGTTAACCGACTTCAAAAAAAGGAGGAGGTTCCCAATTCTACTGATTTTGTTGTGTTGTATGTATGTTACCTGATATCTCCGAGAATCGTGAACCGATTTAAAAAATTCTTTTTGTGATCGAACGTGTACATAGGTTGCCTTTTATATTTCGGGACTTGAACAAACTAGGATTTCTATGTTTCAAATGAGGGTTAAAAAGTATAGTTCAAACGTTTAGGAGGCAATATTAAGAAAAAAAGTTTTGCCGCGATCGTATTTTGTTTTTAACTGTCAATTGAAAAAATATTGCATCGGCTACCATGGAATTAACCTGAGAACATTTTGGGGCGATTTTTTTTTACAATTTTCGACGCAGTCTTAATCGGCAACAGTGCGTAGAAGAACTTTTTTCAAGTTTTGGGGATAAAGCACCATTAAGGACGAGTGTTTATCGCTGGTTTGCAGAGTTTGTTCGTGGCCATAGTTTGCTTGAGCACGTGTTCCGCGTAGGTCGTCCAAAATCAGTGGTTGTCCAGAAAAACATTGACGCGTTGCGTGAACTAATATTGCAAGAACGTCACGTGATATATCGAGAGATAGAGGCGTTCTTGGACATTAGTGGGACCAGCATACAAACAATATTGCGTGAACATTTAGTCATCAAAAAAAGTTTGTTCGTCGTGGATACCACATAATTTGACCGGTGATCAAAAACAGACGCGCGTCGATTGGTGCAAAGACAAGCTTATAAAATGCAATGGGAGGTTTCAAAAACACCTCTACGATATTGTCACGTGATAAATCGTGGATCTACTCGTACGTAACCGGAAAATAAGCAGCAGTCGAATGTGTGGGTCTTTCAAAGCGAACAAAATCCAACAAATGTTGTTCGTGCACGAGGTACTGCAAAACAAATGGCTGCCTGTTTCTTTGGAAAAACTGGGCATTGGAAAACCTTTCCTTTGGAAAAACGTAAAACAGTTAATTCTGAATGGAACATAATCATTTGCTTGCCAGAGGTGATTGAAAAAGTCAGGGAAGCCGATCACCAAAAACTAAATATACTGCACCACGATAATACGAGCCCACACCAGTCTGCACAAACATCCACCCTTTTGAAAGCCCAAAATATCGATTTAATGGATCAGCCACCGTATGATCGTGATTTGGCCCCCAATGATTTCTTTTTGTTCCCACACATCAAGAATAAACTGCGTGGTCAACGATTTTTGACACCCGAAGCAGCGGTCGACGCATTCAAAAAACACGTTTTGGAGGGGTCCCAATCGGAGGGGTCAGACTGTTTTCAAAATTGGTTTTTCCGTTTGAAAAAATGCCTAGACCTCAAAGGGGAATATTTTTAAACACAATAAAGTCATTTTCATTTGTGTAAACTTGTTAATAGTTTCTAATCCCGAAATATAAAAGGCAACCCTCGTATTACCCCGAGTTGAGTTTTGCAACAGTTTGCACCCTGCGATAAAAGAGAAAGGCATATCAAATCATATAGAAATATTTTGCGTAAAGTGTTAATTAGAGCAAAAAGATTTAATTTGTCAGATAGGATATATAAAGCTAAAAATACAGTCAAAGAGTCATGGAAAATCGTTAAAGAACAGACCAAACAGAACAAAAGAGTAGTTAGTAATACTAAAGGAATAATTGATGTAGACGGTAAACGAGTAACAAACGATGTAGAGATAGCAAATACATTTAATAACTTTTTTTCCTCTGTGGCTGACAGAACTGCAGGTGACCTAAATAATAAAAAACTTAGACACGATCATTTCCTAAATTTGGTACAACAACCAACTACATTAATAAAATTTATTCCAATAGACCGGGTTGAGTTAATTAAAACAATAAAGAAAATTAAGGATAAACGTTCTAAGGACATTTATGACTTAGACTCGCATTTCATTAAGAAAATATTCATAGAAAATGACTACTTACTCGAGTTACTTCGAAATATAATTAATAGTTGTCTATCCAAGGGAGTATTTCCACAATGTCTTAAATCGGGGAAAGTTATTCCAATTCATAAAAAAGGAGCACCGGAAGACCCTAATAATTATAGGCCTGTTTGTATACTTCCAGCGGTATCAAAAATATTAGAGGCAGTAATTAAGAACAAAATAACAGATTATTTTGATAGTAACAATTTATTCAATGCGAACCAATATGGATTCCAAAAAGGTAAATCGACGGGAATGGTACTTCGAAAGGTTACTGATTTTGTGCTTACAGCCTTGGACGGATCACAGAAATGCTCAAGTATTTTTTGTGATCTGTCCAAAGCATTTGATTGTCTCCGCCATGAGGTGCTTTTATCTAAACTAGTTTATTACGGGTTTAAAGGACAAGAATTAAATTTACTAAAAAGTTATCTTGAGAACAGAAGCCAGAAAGTAAACATAAATGGAAAATTTTCGCGCGAAGTTATCGTTAATGTCGGTGTTCCACAAGGGTCCATCTTGGGGCCAATTTTATTTTTAATTTATGTGAATGATTTGCCTTATTGCCTTCCAAATTATGCCATGATAACTCTTTTTGCAGATGATACACATGTTGGCCTAAAAGATAAAGAAGCAGATAATCTAAATGAAAAAATCAAAACTGTTATGTCAACGCTTGAGGACTGGTTCAAGGCAAATGGAATTGTCCTAAATACTAGTAAATCTACACTTTTGACTTACCATAATAAAACAAAAAAAGATAGTAATAACCAATCAGACGTAGGATTAATTAAAGCGACGGATACAATATTTTTAGGTTATCATATTGACAGTAAACTAAGCCACTCATTTCATATTGACAAAATTTGTAACAAAATTGCTTCTAGTAATTATGCACTCCTGAAGCTAAAACCCTTAATAAACCAAAAAACACTTTTTATGACGTACTATGCACTTGTTCATGCTCATCTCAATTATGCTTTAACTACTTGGGGCAACGCTGTTGGCATACAAAAAGTTCTTGTAGCCCAAAAACAATCCGTTAGAACTATATACGGAACACGCAGAGGCACAACAGTAAGAAATTTATTTATTAAGGGTAGGATAATGACAGTGATTTCTTTATTTATATTTAATAGTCTATTAGAAATCCACAGCGACAAAAACAATTTAAAATCAATAAAAGATGTTCACGCGTTTAATACACGTAATAAAGATAAACTATGTGTTCCTGCAACGAAACTAGTAAAAACATTTAAGCAAGGCCTTCCACTTAAAATAACGTTATACAATTTGTTGCCATCCAGCTTAACAAATTTATCATTTTTAGAATTCAAACAAAAACTGAAGCGCTTCTTTTTAAGTAATCCATTTTACTCCATAAACGAATTTAAAGAACAAATGAAACATAAATGTGTGTCTTTCAAATGATGGTACCTAATATCTCAAAATAAAAATGTTATTCTACTTGCATGATAATATTAAGATTATATATACATATTGACTTGCTAGATGTAACGTTCTTTGTTACTTGGTCAAATAAAGAAACTTGAAACTTGAAACTTGTTGGTCCCGTTGGCACCAAGTTGGGGTCTTATGATGGGATCTTGGAGAAATCGAGGGATCTCTTCAAACGTTATAGGTACATGTAAGGCGCTTTTGGTAATTTTCTTTTTTTTTATTGCCTCTCGTTTCGAACTTTCGCACTTGTAATGTACTATTCCATTACAGATACGATATAGTAACACAGATAATGCAAGCTACGACTCTCCAAAACATGAAAAGGGCTAAAGGCGTCGATGTGGACGCCGAGAAGGGAGGTCAACAGAACGTGAGTCGGCAGCAAATTGCTGACGCGAAGAAACTGAAGAGATATATCAACCAGCTTAGCATTGCTAAGGCGGAGTGCGAAGAATCGTTGATGAAATTGGGGTGGGATGGAGCGTTTCCTGCTGTTAATGAGTCTGATAGCAAGGTATGGCATGTTATATCATGTTTTATGTCGTCGCTGTTCCTACAATAGTCGCTAAGTGTTTTATTGCTACCTTACAGGAGACACAAAAACTGTTTATTTTGAATCTTGTTCGCTCAAAGTAGGCCAATATTTTATTTTGATAAATATGTCCAGTTTAACGTATTTTAATGCCTTTTCTAAATATAAATCTCAGTTTTTAAGGAGAAAAAATAATATTTCCAATAATATGTCACACAGCCGTTTTTGTTTCAGTCGTCCAAAGGCTCTTGTCTGATTTTAACTTGGTTAAAATAACTACTTACAAAATTTTACACATCTTGATAATATTTGTCACATAGTTATTTTTACGAAAGATATGGTTCTTCAATAATACAAAAAAAACATGTTTCAGTAATAAGTCACAGGAAAATTTCGCTAAGTGCTGTAAGACTTTGTCTAAAGCACAGTCTGCGAACGCGATGTATCGCTATGTGCGGAAAAGTACATATCGGGCCATATTGTTCTTATTTAATTAATAAAAAAATCCCGCTATGTGCCTAAAACCACATAACGTGCCCCATTATAAAAAGTCACTCATGGTTATAAAAAACAGTCATGTAATTTTTGCACTTCGTCTTTGAGATTGCCAATTCCGTTATGTGTAAATTTCAAATTTGACAAAAGAAGACTGTAAACATATGTCATTTGGATTGATTTTTCAGTTCCTGAAATCGTGCACATAACGGAATTGGCAATCTCAACGACGACTTACTGTTTTTAGTAAGAGAATTCAATATATGGATATCCGATAGCTAAAATTTATAAATCCTGAACTATTAAAGATAGCCTCACCGCTGTTTTTGGAGCGTATTGACATTAGGTTCAAAATGACGTTAAAAGTCAAAAATCGAAAAAAAAAACACTTAGCGATTTTTGTAGGCACAGCGACGATGTGATAATAGAAAGATCGCTAAATTATACAGAAAAGAGCATTCCCATCGTCTGTGAGGATTTGGGACTCAGAATAGGTTCCTTGGGGGATTTTTGGAATTTTATGTACCTAATGTTTTGTCGATAATGTTTGGAATTAATACGTAAAATAATACTTGGTGGTAAAGTGTAATCCTGCGTCCCTAAACCTCACAGGCAATAATTAATTAATTTTCAACAGCACACTTGCTTTCTAAGCGCGCCATTGCTTGCATGCATCGCGGGAGTAATAGAAAAGTGAAATCCAATAGGTAAATTCACTTTTCAAAAATAATGTTTTGTCTTAAAACATTTTTTTGCTCGCAAGTGTAATGAAAAACATTGTATGCATCACGGTCGGTAATACCGTTACCGTACCTACCTCCCTAGATGCACAATGTACTATTTCTCAAACATGCAATGAAATATTGTCTTTACGTTCCTTAAAATAGACTCGGAACTATCGCTTTTAAGTAACTCACTGGGATGGAAATGGAATTTCATAACTCTTTTCAGGCCTGCAAAGTAACATTTTTTTAAGTTTCGACAACATTGTCATTATTTCTTTTTGTATTTCTTTGTATGTTTGAGAAAAGCACTATACATTCCTCGGCGTGAAAACGGATTCCCGGCCTCGTTACCTATCCGGCCTCGCTCGACTTGTGGCCGGAAATCCTCATTTTCCCGGCCTCTGATGTCATCATCGTCAGCCTATGATATACCAGTAATTGGAGTTCGAGGCCAACGAAATTACGACAGATGCGTTATTATCAAATCTGACAAAGTCTCTTATGTCATTGTCAATTAAATTTTTCAGGTTTCCACAACCTTTTTGTTATTTAATTAATTGATTTAAATTAATTCCTAATAAAAACATTATATACCTCTGTAATGTTTGTACGTCTTTTTGTTTAATATGGCTGTCAGTGTCACAACTAGGAATTTCTTAAAAACACGTAAATACCTAAAATGTTTTTTTCTCTTAACTAACATTGATATGACAAAATTTTCTTGTAAAGAACTTAAAATGATAAGAGCCAACGTTTCAAAGCCTATTTAAAAAAATGCAACTAGTTACAGTATGTAACGAAGTTGTGTAGTTATAGAACTAGCTCTTTGCTTATACCTGTTTTACCTATAAAATACATGTAGGTCAATTATACCAGACATTGTCCATGATATCGACCCGATAAAGCTCTTTCTGATGAATCTTATGATCTAGTGGATAAAATTGTACATAATAACTACCCACCTATACACATTCAAGAGCGTTGCAATTCCAACCATCAATGTTTATTATTTTTTTATACATACATATTAATGACAACTCAATTGTAACTAGCGACAGCTGGTTTCACAATATGTATGGAGATGTAGATTTTGTGGTAACTTTTTCAAAGCTGGTACCATAGTAAAACTTGGCTGTAATCATGAGTAGAACCAGAAAATATGATTTTGTATCATTGTGTTTTATTACATTTCACCCAGTATATTTCATTTGGAATTAAATTTTTTGATGATGGGGTGTATAGCGAAGCTAAACATGGCTGAACCAAGTGGGTCACCTTGTTAACAGCCTACGGAAGAAAACAAAACGTTAGATCTCTATGATAATTTAAATGGAGAACTATAGCACTGCCAAAGAAATTTGTAGGTCAAAGGAATTTGACGAATACGTAATGTGAACGTAAAGCACGCTACAATGTATTATTCTGCAATTTTCTAAACCTATGCAGAAATAGGGTTTTAATTTTTGTGTAGTTAAATTGCTGTACCAAATGTTATTAACACCTGAGGTGATACCAGCGCAATACCAACATTGTTACTAATAATTACGGATAATTAAATTTTTATTAAAATATATATGTTTACGTGAAAATAAGTAAATAATATTGTTTCTATAAATTAAAGAATTAAAATTACCAATAAATAAGATATCTCCACGTCTGTTTTTAGAAAATAAGGATTTACTATTGTATGAACATTTCATTGTTGTGGCAATATTTTCGTAAATTCTTTGGCCTCGAACTCCAATTAGTGGTTTAGTCCACTGCTGGACGTAGGCCTCTCCTATTAACTATGCATATAGATAGGAGCTAAATGCCCATAATCGACACGCTGGGCAAGCGGATTGGCGATCGCAGTAATGTGTCCACTATGATGACGCTGTTGTCCATCATCAATCTTTTATCAAATAATGGTCAGTGACACTTCAATCCCTTAGTCGACTCTTACGACACCCGCAGGAGGAGTTGGGGTGGTGACAAATTCTTACCGCCTTCACCACACGGCTTCATGTCACGGCTGATGTAATGTACTATTTTTGGCTACCTCCTATATTTTATAATTTCTTTCAGTCGCTCCCCCTCCACAAAGTGCTAGAAAGCGTGACGGGCCGGCGCTACCTGGCGATGTTTCTAGAAGCGATGTGCTCGCAAGGCCTGGTCGGGTTCTGGACGGGCGTCGAGGACTTGCGCCGCGCTCCGAGGAGCTGCTGGCATCAGCTCGGGGCCGAGATCTTCTATACCTATATTAGGTCGCCTACGGCGGAGATTAAAGTTGACAAGGTAAAGCCCTGTTTCGGTCGCTCCCCCTCCACAAAGTGCTAGAGAGCGCTTTATCAGAGCTGCAAGGTCGCTGAATGAACTGTGCCAATGCAATATTCATCTAGATTTACATTTATTGAATCCCGCAATCATCAAAAATACTATAGCATCCAGTTTCTTTGCTCCTCAACCCGCAGAAGATGAATAGGTATTTGCCTATACGTAACCATTGTTGTTCCTTTTGTTTCATTTTCCTACATTGTGTCTCTGCATGCCTGTTTTTTTTTTCTTATGTCTTTAGCATTGGTATAATTCTGTTTCTTGTATTCTTGTATCCTATATGCGAAAACCTGTAATTGGCTTTGCTGTTACATATTGAACAAAACCTGTATTTGTTACTGTTAGCTGTTGGTTTTCTGAATAAATAAAATAAAATAATATAAAATCTCCCAATAAAAAGTATTTGTCAGATAAACGTTAGCTGTCTCATTTAGAGAGAAGCTGCTGGCATCAGCTCGGGGCGGAGATCTTCTATACCTATATTAGGTCGCCTACGGCGGAGATTAAAGTTGATAAGGTAAGTGCCTTTTGTACCATCCCCCAATAAAAAATATTTGTCAGATAAACGTTAGCTGTCCCATTTATAGCGAAGCTGCTTGCATCAGCTCGGGGCTGAGATCTTCTATACCTATATTAGGTCGCCTACGGCGGAGATTAAAGTTGATAAGGTAAGTGCCTTTTGTACCATCCCCCAATAAAAAATATTTGTCAGATAAACGTTAGCTGTCCCATTTATAGAGAAGCAAGGCATCAGCTTGGGGCTGAGATCTTCTATACCTATATTAGGTCGCCTACGGCGGAGATTAAAGTTGATAAGGTAAGTGCCTTTTTTACCATCCCCCAATAAAAAATATTTGTCAGATAAACGTTAGCTGTCCCATTTACAGAGAAGCTGGCATCAGCTTGGGGCGGAGATCTTCTATACCTATATTAGGTCGCCTATAGCGGAGATTAAAGTTGATAAGGTAAGGCCCTGTTTCAGTCGCTCCCCCTCCACAAAGTGCTAGAGAGCGTGACGGGCCGGCGCTACCTGGCGATGTTTCTAGAAGCGATGTGCTCGCAAGGCCTGGTCGGGTTCTGGACGGGCGTCGAGGACTTGCGCCGCGCTCCGAGGAGCTGCTGGCATCAGCTCGGGGCCGAGATCTTCTATACCTATATTAGGTCGCCTACGGCCGAGATTAAAGTTGATAAGGTAAGGCCCTGCAGTGTTATTCACTAAGGAAACCGCCTTGCCGTCTGTGACAGCGCTGCGGCAGCGTCGAGCCTAAAAATGGTATTCACTAAATGTACTTTAAACGACACTAGTGCTCGACGACGAATGCGGCGTGAGCTGGAACTACACTGCGTCGAGAGTTTGACGTTTAATGTATGAACTTCGTATTCTTTAACGAAAAACAGCGACGAACTCGCCCGCAACCTCACTAACAGCCTCGATTCCTAATGTCAAATAAGACAGCTAGGATTTTAGACAAGGCTGTCTCGACATCGAGCTCGTTGACGAACGCAGCGTCGAATGTGTGAATAAGAGAATAGCATAGCTGTTTCAGTCGCTCCCCCTCCACAAAGTGCTAGAGAGCGTGACGGGCCGGCGCTACCTGGCGATGTTTCTAGAAGCGATGTGCTCGCAAGGCCTGGTCGGGTTCTGGACGGGCGTCGAGGACTTGCGCCGCGCTCCGAGGAGCTGCTGGCATCAGCTCGGGGCCGAGATCTTCTATACCTATATTAGGTCGCCTACGGCCGAGATTAAAGTTGATAAGGTAAGGCCCTGTTTCAGTCGCTCCCCCTCCACAAAGTGCTAGAGAGCGCTTTATCCGAGCTGCGAGGTCGCTGAATGAACTGTGCCAATGCAATATTCATCTAGATTTACATTTATTGAATCCCGCAACCATCAAAAATACTATAGCATCCAGTTTCTTTGCTCCTCAACCCGCAGAAGATGAATAGGTATTTGCCTATACATAACCATTGTTGTTCCTTTCGTTTCATTTTCCTACATTGTGTCTCTGCATGTCTGTTTTTTTTCTTATGTCTTTAGCATTGGTATAATTCTGTTTCTTGTATTCTTGTATCCTATATGCGAAAACCTGTAATTGGCTTTGCTGTTACATATTGAACAAAACCTGTATTTGTTACTGTTAGCTGTTGGTTTTCTGAATAAATAAAATAAAATAAAATCTCCCAATAAAAAGTATTTGTCAGATAAACGTTAGCTGTCCCATTTATAGCTAAGCTGCTGGCATCAGCTCGGGGCGGAGATCTTCTATACCTATATTAGGTCGCCTACGGCGGAGATTAAAGTTGATAAGGTAAGTGCCTTTTGTACCATCCCCCAATAAAAAATATTTGTCAGATATACGTTAGCTGTCCTCTTTATAGAGAAGCTGCTGGCATCAGCTTGGGGCGGAGATCTTCTATACCTATATTAGGTCGCCTACGGCGGAGATTAAAGTGGATAAGGTAAGTGCCTTTTGTACCATCCCCCAATAAAAAATATTTGTCAGATAAACTTTAGCTGTCCTATTTATAGAGAAGCTGCTGGCATCAGCTTGGGGCTGAGATCTTCTATACTTATATTAGGTCGCCTACGGCCGAGATTAAAGTGGATAAGGTAAGTGCCTTTTGTACCATCCCCCAATAAAAAAATATTTGTCAGATAAACGTTAGCTTTATTATAGAAGAGGCAAGATGGTTGGCATCTCATTCGATATGATGACTTTTTGAAGAACATTATAGAAGTGGATGGAAAGAGAGGAAGGGGAAGACCAAGAATAAGATACACTGACCAAATAAAGGAGAAGGCGGGCGTCATGTCGAAAGAGGAGGTGAAGAGGACTGCTGAGGACAGAGGAGTGTGGAGACAGCTGCATATGGCTACACCGACAAGAGCTCAGAGCTCTTAAATTGAAAGAAGAAACGTTAGCTGTCCCATTTATAGAAAAGCTGCTGGCATCAGCTCGGGGCCGAGATCTTCTATACCTATATTAGGTCGCCTACAGCGGAGATTAAAGTCGATAAGGTAAGGCCCTGTTTCAGTCGCCCCCCTTCACAAAGTGCTAGAAAGCGTGACGGGCCGGCGCTACCTGGCGATGTTTCTAGAAGCGATGTGCTCGCAAGGCCTGGTCGGGTTCTGGACGGGCGTCGAGGACTTGCGCCGCGCTCCGAGGAGCTGCTGGCATCAGCTCGGGGCCGAGATCTTCTATACCTATATTAGGTCGCCTACGGCGGAGATTAAAGTTGATAAGGTAAGTGCCTTTTTTACCATCTCCCAATAAAAAATATTTGTCAGATATACGTTAGCTGTCCTCTTTATAGAGAAGCTGCTGGCATCAGCTTGGGGTGAGATCTTCTATACGTATAATAGGTCGCCTACGGCCGAGATTAAAGTTGATAAGGTATGTGCCTTTTTTACCATCCCTCAATAAAAAATATTTGTCAGATAAACGTTAGCTTTATTATAGACGAGGCAAGATGGTTGGCCATCTCATTCGATATGATGACTTTTTGAAGAACATTATAGAAGGAAAAGTGGATGGAAAGAGAGGAAGGGGAAGACCAAGAATAAGATACACTGACCAAATAAAGGAGAAGGCGGGCGTAATTCTATACCTAAATTAGGTCGCCTACGGCGGAGATTAAACTTGATAAGGTAAGGCCCTGTTTCAGTCGCTCCCCTCCACAAAGTGCTAGAAAGCGTGACGGGCCGGCGCTACCTGGCGATGTTTCTAGAAGCGATGTGCTCGCAAGGCCTGGTCGGGTTCTGGACGGGCGTCGAGGACTTGCGCCGCGCTCCGAGGAGCTGCTGGCATCAGCTCGGGGCCGAGATCTTCTATACCTATATTAGGTCGCCTACGGCCGAGATTAAAGTTGACAAGGTAAGGCCCTGTTTCAGTCGCTCCCTCCACAAAGTGCTAGAAAGCGTGACGGGCCGGCGCTACCTGTCGATGTTTCTAGAAGCGATGTGCTCGCAAGGCCTGGTCGGGTTCTGGACGGGCGTCGAGGACTTGCGCCGCGCTCCGAGGAGCTGCTGGCATCAGCTCGGGGCCGAGATCTTCTATACCTATATTAGGTCGCCTACGGCCGAGATTAAGGTTGATAAGGTAAGTGCCTTTTGTACCATCCCCCAATAAAAAATATTTGTCAGATAAACGTTAGCTTTATTATACGAGTAGACGAAGCAAGATGGTTGGCCATCTCATTCGACATGATGACTTTTGGAAGAACATTATAGAAGGAAAAGTGGATGGAAAGAGAGGAAGGGGAAGACCAAGAATAAGATACACTGACCAAATAAAGGAGAAGGCGGGCGTAATTCTATACCTAAATTAGGTCGCCTACGGCGGAGATTAAAGTTGATAAGGTAAGGCCCTGTTTCAGTCGCTCCCCCTCCAGAAAGTGCTAGAAAGCGTGACGGGCCGGCGCTACCTGGCGATGTTTCTAGAAGCGATGTGCTCGCAAGGCCTGGTCGGGTTCTGGACGGGCGTCGAGGACTTGCGCCGCGCTCCGAGGAGCTGCTGGCATCAGCTCGGGGCCGAGATCTTCTATACCTATATTAGGTCGCCTACGGCGGAGATTAAAGTTGATAAGGTAAGGCCCTGTTTCGGTCGCTCCCCCTCCACAAAGTGCTAGAGAGCGCTTTATCCGAGCTGCGAGATCGCTGAATGAACTGTGCCAATGCAATATTCATCTAGATTTACATTTATTGAATCCCGCAATCATCAAAAATACTATAGCATCCAGTTTCTTTGCTCCTCAACCCGCCGAAGATGAATAGGTATTTGCCTATACGTAACCATTGTTGTTCCTTATGTTTCATTTTCCTACATTGTGTCTCTGCATGCCTGTTTTTTTTTTCTTATGTCTTTAGCATTGGTATAATTCTGTTTCTTGTATTCTTGTATCCTATATGCGAAAACCTGTAATTGGCTTTGCTGTTACATATTGAACAAAACCTGTATTTGTTACTGTTAGCTGTTGGTTTTCTGAATAAATAAAATAAAATCTCCCAATAAAAAGTATTTGTCAGATAAACGTTAGCTGTTCCATTTATAGAGAAGCTGCTGGCATCAGCTCGGGGCCGAGATCTTCTATACCTATATTAGGTCGCCTACAGCGGAGATTAAAGTTGACAAGGTAAGGCCCTGTTTCAGTCGCTCCCCCTTCACAAAGTGCTAGAAAGCGTGACGGGCCGGCGCTACCTGGCGATGTTTCTAGAAGCGATGTGCTCGCAAGGCCTGGTCGGGTTCTGGACGGGCGTCGAGGACTTGCGCCGCGCTCCGAGGAGCTGCTGGCATCAGCTCGGGGCCGAGATCTTCTATACCTATATTAGGTCGCCTACGGCGGAGATTAAAGTTGATAAGGTAAGTGCCTTTTTTACCATCTCCCAATATAAAATATTTGTCAGATAAACTTTAGCTGTCCTATTTATAGAGAAGCTGCTGGCGTCGGCTCGGGGCGGAGATCTTCTATACCTATATTAGGTCGCCTACGGCCGAGATTAAAGTTGATAAGGTAAGTGCCTTTTTTACCATCTCCCAAAAAAAAAATTGTTAGATAAACTTTAGCTGTCCTATTTATAGAGAAGCTGCTGGCATCAGCTTGGGGCTGAGATCTTCTATACCTATATTAGGTCGCCTACGGCCGAGATTAAAGTTGATAAGGTAAGTGCCTTTTTTACCATCCCCCAATAAAAAATATTTGTCAGATAAACGTTAGCTGTCCCATTTATAGAGAAGCTGGCATCAGCTTTGGGTTGAGATCTTCTATACCTATATTAGGTCGCCTACGGCGGAGATTAAAGTTGATAAGGTAAGTGCCTTTTTTACCATCCCCCAATAAAAAAGATTTGTCGGATAAACGTTAGCTTTATTATAGACGAGGCAAGAGGCCATCTCATTCGATATGATGACTTTTTGAAGAACATTATAGAAGGAAAAGTGGATGGAAAGAGAGGAAGGGGAAGACCAAGAATAAGATACACTGACCAAATAAAGGAGAAGGCGGGCGTCATGTCGTATGAGGAGGTGAAGAGGACTGCTGAGGACAGAGGAGCGTGGAGACAGCTGCATATGGCTACACCGACAAGAGCTCAGAGCTCTTAAATTGAAAGAAGAAACGTTAGCTGTCCCATTTATAGAGAAGCTGCTGGCATCAACTCGGGGCTGAGATCTTCTATACCTATATTAGGTCGCCTACGGCGGAGATTAAAGTTGATAAGGTAAGGCCCTGTTTCAGTCGCTCCCCCTCCACAAAGTGCTAGAGAGCGCTTTATCAGAGCTGCGAGGTCGCTGAATGAACTGTGCCAATGCAATATTCATCTAGATTTACATTTATTGAATCCCGCAATCATCAAAAATACTATAGCATCCAGTTTCTTTGCTCCTTGCTCCTCAACCCGCAGAAGGCAGAAGGTATTTGCCTATACGTAACAATTGTTGTTCCTTTTGTTTCATTTTCCTACATTGTGTCTCTGCATGCCTGTTTTTTTTTCTTATGTCTTTAGCATTGATATAATTCTGTTTCTTGTATTCTTGTATCCTATATGCGAAAACCTGTAATTGGCTTTGCTGTTACATATTGAATAAAACCTGTATTTGTTACTGTTAGCTGTTGGTTTTCTGAATAAATAAAATAAAATAAAATCTCCCAATAAAAAATATTTGTCAGATAAACGTTAGCTGTCCCATTTATAGAGAAGCTGCTTGCATCAGCTTGGGGCTGAGATCTTCTATACCTATATTAGGTCGCCTACGGCCGAGATTAAAGTTGATAAGGTAAGGCCCTGTTTCAGTCGCCCCCATCCACAAAGTGCTAGAAAGCGTGACGGGCCGGCGCTACCTGGCGATGTTTCTAGAAGCGATGTGCTCGCAAGGCCTGGTCGGGTTCTGGACGGGCGTCGAGGACTTGCGCCGCGCTCCGAGGAGCTGCTGGCATCAGCTCGGAGCCGAGATCTTCTATACCTATATTAGGTCGCCTACGGCGGAGATTAAGGTTGATAAGGTAAGGCCCTGTTTCAGTCGCTCCCCCCCCACAAAGTGCTAGAAAGCAATGATATATAAGTAAAGATACGTTATACTCTAACAAAATGAGCGAAATAAATACTTCACATCATATACCTACAATTTATTGACAGTTGACATACGCCTATCTTCATACTTCAAAATGTGTAAAAGAGATGGCAAAATACATATACTCGTATTTAATAAATAAAAAAGAGACAACTAGCATTTGACAATCGCGCGTGCATTCTTTTATTGATAAACATTGTTTTATCTTTGTTACTCTCGTTCTTAAACAGCATAAGCTTGTCTTTTTCTCTAAGTCAGTCAAAAACGTCAAACAAAATGGCGTCCTATTTATTTTCAATAAATATAATAATATAGAAAAAAATATGTAATTCAGTTTAATTGCGCATGATGTGTGATGCTAAGGGCATTTTTGCATTTTATTTTGTGGTTTTCACTATTGTATAACATAAAATGACATTTTAGGGCGCAGTTCATGTGATTTGCGAGAACTTGGCAGTGGTACACACCTCTCGGTGGTCTGGGTAGGACTAAGAGCGATTGTTAGAATTATCACAATCTGAGCGCTTCACTTTTAGAGCCGGTGTAACATATCTTTACTTATTATATCATTGCTAGAAAGCGTGACGGGCCGGCGCTACCTGGCGATGTTTCTAGAAGCGATGTGCTCGCAAGGCCTGGTCGGGTTCTGGACGGGCGTCGAGGACTTGCGCCGCGCTCCGAGGAGCTGCTGGCATCAGCTCGGGGCCGAGATCTTCTATACCTATATTAGGTCGCATACGGCGGAGATTAAAGTTGATAAGGTAAGGCCCTGTTTCAGTCGCTCCCCTCCACAAAGTGCTAGAAAGCGTGACGGGCCGGCGCTACCTGTCGATGTTTCTAGAAGCGATGTGCTCGCAAGGCCTGGTCGGGTTCTGGACGGGCGTCGAGGACTTGCGCCGCGCTCCGAGGAGCTGCTGGCATCAGCTCGGGGCCGAGATCTTCTATACCTATATTAGGTCGCCTACGGCGGAGATTAAAGTTGATAAGGTAAGTGGGCATTTTCGCGAGAAGAGATCCAAAAAAATTTTTTTTTAAGGTAGGTAAATTTAATGTTTTTCCTACTCAGAATAACGAGTTCTTTCAATCTTAGAGAAAAAAAGTACAAGAAAAAAACGGTCCCACATTTTTCATACATTTTACATGCTCTCCACTTTGTAACCGCTGTACAAAGTGTTTGAAAAACGGTTACGTAATAGAAACAAAAAGTTGGGACACTTTTTTTTCTTCTAGTAGGATCGAAAGAGCTCGTGATTCTGAGCAGGAAAAACATAAAATTTACCTGTTTCAGAAAAATGAGTTTTTGGATCTCTTCTCGCGAAAATGCCCAAGTGCCTTTTGTACCATCTCCCTATAAAAAATATTTGTCAGATAAACGTTAGCTGTCCCATTTATAGAGAAGCTGCTGCCGCTGCTGGCATCAGCTTGGGACTGAGATCTTCTATACCTATATTAGGTCGCCTACGGCGGAGATTAAAGTTGATAAGGTAAGGCCCTGTTTCAGTCGCTCCCCCTCCACAAAGTGCTAGAGAGCGCTTTATCCGAGTTGCGAGGTCGCTGAATGAACTGTGCCAATGCAATATTCATCTAGATTTAAGTACATTTATCGAATCCCGCAATCATCAAAAATACTATAGCATCCAGTTTCTTTGCTCCTCAACCCGCAGAAGGTATTCGCCTATACGTAACCATTGTTGTTCCTTTTGTTTCATTTTCCTACATTGTGTCTCTGCATGCCTGTTTTTTATTTCTTATGTCTTTAGCATTGGTATAATTCTGTTTCTTGTATTCTTGTATCCTATATGCGAAAACCTGTAATTGGCTTTGCTGTTACATATTGAACAAAATGTATTTGTTACTGTTAGCTGTTGGTTTTCTGAATAAATAAAATAAAATAAAATCTCCCAATAAAAAGTATTTGTCAGATAAACGTTAGCTTTTATTTATAGAGTTATTTATAGAGAAGCTGCTGGTATCAGCTTTAGGCTGAGATCTTCTATACCTATATTAGGTCGCCTACGGCGGAGATTTAAGTTGATAAGGTAAGTGCCTTTTTTACCATCCCTCAATTAAAATATTTGTCAGATAAACGTTAGCTGTCCCATTTATAGAGAAGCTAGCATCAGCTTGAGGCTGAGATCCTCTATACCTATATTAGGTCGCCTACGGCGGAGATTAAAGTTGATAAGGTAAGTGCCTTTTGTACCATCTCCCAATAAAAAATATTTGTC